>JAQFZA010000855.1:0-12584 GCA_034695115.1 Desoria olivacea | reverse complement strand
AAAGGTAATAAAAAGGACAATAAGAAAAAATGCTGATTTGAAGTATATGTTCTTAGCATGTGATAAATAATTAGAAATGTGAAACACATTTTATGAGGGGGAGTGTTGCATCGGTGATGTGAAATCACAAGAAATAATCAAAGGAACAGTCTGTCACAACCCCCCATCTTACAGGTGTTGCTTATTCCTCGTTTGCTGATCGTCTCTGGGCAGTACAAGTGACAATGACAATTAATAAAGACTAAGAAGCTCCTCAGATTCATCTTCTAATAGTTCTCTTGCATCCTCAACCAGTCTTGTTGCATCTTCTTCAATCTCTATAGCCTGCATCCGTTTCAGCTCCGCTCCAGCGTCAATATTTCCATGGGGACGTCGCTTCCTCTTCCGAGTTGGGGCCAGGTGTCGATCATATGAGAGGTACCAAATCACCTATTCACCAGAAAACAAATAGAACTTTGTAATAAAACACTCCCACAGATTACGCATTTACCTTGTTAAAAACGTGAAATAAATTCTTACAGAAGTAATGTGAGCACATATTCCCAAGTTCCTGTTACCGTTGATACAATCGCAAAAGTGACCTAGGATTCCAGTTAAGTTGTCATCCTCCCGATACTCCACCCATACATTGTGGACCAGCGAAGACTGGAACCTGGATTGCAGCTTTGCTCGAACAATGTTAATTGCAGTATTGTGCAGATAAATGTCGTAGTGGGCACCTTCATCTAGGTGCTCTTTGGTGTATCGTTCTGCCATATTTAGTTGGTAAATCCCGAGAGTAAGAGTCCAAAGATTATCCCACGTGAGCTTGGGGAACCCCTCATAAGCCACGTCTGCTGCTTTCTGCCAATTAATGGTTTGCCTAATGAGGCCCAACTCTTCAATCCTTGATCGCAGCAGATTTGGCATTGTTATTCGAGTCAAAACGACTTCGGCAATTTCTTTGTGACGTACGGTGTCTTGGAACAGTGGTTTGAAGAACTTATTGCTAATTGCGCAGCAGATTTGGAAAAAACGTGAAATGTTACCTTTGTATCCTCCAGGTATCACGGTTTCAAAAAACTTAAATACATTCTTTAGCCGACCGTTCACGGCTTCAACAGTCCAACGGGTTAGGGTGACCCTTCTCGACTCGTTGGCCTCTTCTGTGGTAAATTGTTTTTGATTTTTTGCCAAGAACTTAGGCATGAAAACTTGAAGTCCGGCGACCTTGCAAGCCTGTTCGGAGTCTCTGAAACCTCGATCTTGAATAAGAACATCTCCTTCCTTGACAAATTGTTTGAAATCGGTGGCCTTTAGAATGTATTTCATTATGCTGGCGTCATTGTTTCCACCGTTTCCGAAAAAGCACCCGGCTGCCTCAGCAATATATCCATCAGGATTACAGATCATCATAGGCTTTACGAGATTTCTGTGCTTCTGTCCGGAGTATGACTTTCTCTGCTCCTCGAAGTTCCCCGGCTTCTCGATCCAGAGGTACGATCCATCTAGAGTAAGCTTCAGTGTGTCGTCTTTTTGGTCAAAGATCTTGTTGCAAAAGTTACTTCCATGCTTAGCGATCATTTCTTCTCGGGTCATGTGCTTCTCCTCAGGAGTAGACAGGAACAAGATGAGAATCCAGAAGCTTAGAAACAGTGTCAACAGATTCACTTACCTTATTACAAAACAAACAAACATTCAACATTACATCATTAAACATTATTTAAATCAAATAAAACCAACCAAACTTACCACCGTCTGCTTGGTTCCGAATAGGTCAGCTATCAGTTTTTGATAAATGCTTAGCCTCATAAGACACAGGAACATTCCTAGTGCATTCTTGGCAGTCCGATTGGGAGAATTGTGTAGTCCGTGTTTGATCAACGAGAACAGCTCTTCAAAGTTCTCCTTCTTCAGTCCGATTACGGGAAGAGCCATATGTACATACAAGGCCAACCAGATTACGACTATACTGACACTGAAGACCAGATCACAATGTGATAGCCACCAGGAACATACGCTTAAAGGTAAGCTAATTTCCATTTTTTAAGAAGATTAAAGATTTAAATTTGAAGCAATTTGCTCAGTTAATATTGAATGTAATTTGAATTTGACAATTCCACGGTTATGATATTTTATCATATTTCCCATGAACATGTTCTTGTTTATTTTTATGTATTAGATATTTCTCCACCGAGTACACATAGAAGTAGGCAATCTCAACCAAATGAGTTGCTCCGTCAACCACAACCCAACACATCGACCCCACCGACTCAGGAATCACAGATACCTTTGCCTCCTGTTTTTTTTGGGACTCTTCAGCCTCTACAGAAGACATCGCCCCCACCGACCCAGGAATCACGAACGTTACCTCCGCCTCCACTTTTCCCCAAGAATCTTCAGCCTCTACAGAAGACATCGCCCCCAACGACCCAAGAGTCCCTACAAAGTACACCACCACCATCATCTTCACCAGCAGAAGTAACTTTCCATCCTTAGAAATGGAACAAATTTCAGAAGGTATAAGCTTTCGCATAATCATTTACAACACCATTTGAATCATAATAGTTCCAAACACAAACGTAGTCAGAACGCTGGAATAAAAGTGACGAATTTAGGACCGGTAACTCTTTCAAAAGACGATTAATCATTTTTTGATAAAGATTTGTTCATAGCAAAGGTCGACAACAGCAATTAGACTCTTACCGAACCTTTTCACTGCCCCTCACTACCATATAAAGAAGACGATACCACTCACCTTTTTCGAAACTTCTGTCGAAATCCCGTATTAAGTCGACGGGTATAGAATGTGCAAAAATCTGACATCCTAGAAACCTTAGGTACATTAAAACTTATCAACAACCAGACAGCTTTGTGCAAGTATGTCATGTTCTTGAGGCATAACTGTACTGCTAAGGCAGATGTAGGCATTTTATTGAGATAGAAATAATACAAGTACACAGAATAGATTATCTTTACTAATCTTTACTATCTTTACTATAAAATTACTCATAATGGTCAAAAAACATACTTTCAGTTTAATTTAAACATTATATTAAAATGTAAACATAAACATGAGTATGTTGCATCAACTTAAAGTTAAACATCTATTGTTATGCACCTGTAGACACAAGACTTGACTATCGCTTGACCGCATGTAGAAAGAAGTATTAAGTGCGTGTAAATATAATGCAGAAGAATATAAATATAATGAATCTAACATTGAACCACATGAAGCGATGTAAAGGGAGTTAAAAATAATGATTATCAGATTAATTTTATCATTTCATTCACACACTAATCATGAGTACTGCTCTGGCTAAAGCTGATTTAAAATTAAAGTTAGTTCCGGTAATTAGACTAACGTATAATAGTTTCATTAGGCATAATATACAACTATTCTCTATTTACCTAGGGACTGATAACACCATATCCGAAGCTCTTCCAATAAATGGGACGTCCATGCAGAGCTCTCAACCCGTGCTCTGGAGAGCTAGTAAGACGGCTGTCACCACTGGCTTTTAAAGGGTGTTTCTGAGGATCAAATTGATGGAAACTTGTGAGCTTCTGACATCAGATATTGTGAATGCCGATCTCGTTAAAATGGCTCAAATCCGATGCAATGCAATGTACAAGAAACACATCTTGTATGAATTACGAGAAATGTGCCCTATTGATTTTGGATATAAAATGGTTAACCAAAAGGGAGATAAAAACTGAAAAAGCCAAGAAAAAGATGAGCCCTGCAAAGCCCAAAAAGACTACGAGGGAAACAGATGATCTCTTATTCAAGAAGGAGATACCACATTTCAGAGCTAAGCGATTTAATTTTACCCTTGTTTTCTGCTGATTAGGACAGTTGTACTATGGGCAGGAGCAGAAACTGTACTAGGACTGGCTGCCTATAATACTGGAAGCATTTTCGATCTTATTAAGATTATTAAGTACTAAGAAGTATTAAGAAGGCCGACAAAATATTACAGAAATAGCTGTTCAAAAAACAAGGCAACGATTTGCGCGAGCTTTTTTTGCGAGCGAATTTTGCTATCAGTTACATGACTTCTAGATTCGTTGTTGCGAAACATGAAATAAGACTCGAGCTGCTCGAGATTGGAAGTATGGAAAGCTGTATCCGGGACTCATGGATTTCTTTAATCTAACACTACCATGTGGGGATGAATGCCCACTTTGAATGGCTACAGCGAAGAGATGTTTCTTTCACAGTGACATGAAGGATCTGTATCTCACCTTTGATGTTGAATTGTTGATGTTTGACGAAGAAAAACTTGTCTCTACTATTTGATTATTTGATAAGACTTGCAAAACACAAAGTTAAGAATGTCAAGTTTACAGAAGATTGACTAAAAATGGCTGTAAAAGGCTCTTGGTCTCCATGTGCAGTTGTCATCATCCTGGTCAATCACATTCAAAATAACAATTTTCCCGTATTCTTATTCCTCATTTAGAGACTAGTGAAGGAGTGGATTCCATTAACATTGTAGGGATTATTAAATCTACTGAAATTAGGTCCTTACAAAATAATGTGATGTTGGCTAAATATATGAGGAGCCTGGGCTGGGTTAGGTTACCTAACTTAACCATACCTAACCTATTGGTTGGCTACCATACCAGCCTGGTACACTTCTTCCTGGAACGTGTCGTAACTATGATTACGGAAGAAAAAATACGTGACAGACACGACATTTTGAACTGAATATCCTACACGTTTGTATGTTAAGGTACGGACGTAGGTTAAGCTGTTGATGTTAAGCAGCCTATTACAGATGATGGGAATGGTTCAACTCTAATCTCCAAATGATGATTTTGATGGTAGGCTCATGCATTTATTCAAAAATGACTTACGTCAGTAGATGTAAATGTACCCGATCCATCCATTCTGGGTACAACCCGGGTATTCTACTCCCGGGGGCCGTCCATAAATATGTTCCCCCCCGAAATATTTTCAAAAAACCTCCCAGGGGGGTTTTAAATCCATTAACATATAGCCAATGACCCGATGGCCAAGGCTGATGGATAATCGATACATGAAATCAATGGATGGCCCCTTATGGGTAACTTTATGCAAACATGCGTGTTATTGACTGAAAGTGGTGGTGGTAATATGAATTCCTCTGCCTAGAGGAATTAAAAAGTCAGTTTTTATTGTAGGCTGTATGTTTACGGAATGGAATTGGTGATGGTGGTATGGCCAACTTATTGACAAAAGCCAGCTTCTTACGCTGACTATATGATTGAAAATACTTGGGTAGCCGGTTATTAGCCCAAGGTGAGCAGCCCATTGTTGTTATAAATGCGTAAATGCCGTTTAATGAAGAAGATCATCTTTTTGCATTGATCTACATTATAATATGTATCAACCAGTGGACTTTAATTTACGATTAAGCTTTTGATTTACCACACAGTGGATATCAACCACTTTGTTGTTGTCATCAATTCGTATGATGACTGTATACAAATTATGCAAAACAAGTATATAATAATAAAACGCAGTAGTGTATATATTTACAGAATCTGTGGCTTTATTGAAACCTCATACTCACTTAAGCATGTCGACTAACAACAGCTCAAGTGTGACTTTAAATGTCACTGGCAACTATACAATTACACTAAACCCCGGCACTGTCATACGTGACTGTATGCTTGCCGGGTCCAACATTGGAACAGAACCGAAAACTGTCTCGATTGTGGGTCACACAGAGATTGGCCTATTGGTGGCCTATGTGACCTACAGAAAGCCACAACCACCAGAGTATGTGCTATACTACGCTATTGTGCAAGATATCAAGGAATTTTATCCAGAACAGTCGTACATCCTGCGACGCATGTCATAGTGGTTTAATTACGGTTTAAAGACGTTGTGTGGCTTGACGTATATCAACAATTTGACAAAAATTTCGACCCAGAGCTTATACACAGTTAATACACTTTTCCTGTTTCAACCCCAATGAAAGGGCAACTTTAAAGATAATCAGCGGTTTGGAAATCTAAATCCAAAATTCTTTGTTAACGTTTTTATAACGATAATGAAGAATACTGATATATCCCGCACAAATTTCTCCAGACAAAATAATATCATACAAATTTAATGTGTATCGAGGAAGGAAAAGGAACTCATCCCTACGTTTACATGCAGTTTGATGTATTTATCCTTTATTATCATAAATACATTTTATTAATACATCCAATATTTATTATGTTAAAATAATAAACTATGTCTTTAAAAACAATAAAGAGAAACGGAAACAACGGTTTACACGTTCCCATTTTCTATTAAATGTCCTGGCAACGCGTCGGCTAAAAAAAGAAATGCGGAAATGGCGAATGGATTGAGTCAAATCTTATCATTTACAACTCTAAACGTAGTCAGTAAGCTTTGCACTGTTATTTAAATTGTACTAAACCATAAGCTTTTAACATCTTTAAAGTAATCGACAATTACAATCGTGCCGTCAACAAACTCTATCGATCAATGTTGATTGGACAGAAATTGGACATTAGAGAAAGATCTGGCTGACACTGTTGTGGGTAATTAGAGATGCGTATTGGATAAATTCTAAACAAACATTCATCAGAAAGAAGAGGAAATAAAAATCCTGGAGAATGCGTTAGAAATGAGGATATGTAAAATGTGGAAAATCACAATTGTGAGACAAACGCAAGCCTTATACGCATTTGATATAAACATCGGAAGAAATCCATGTTGGCAAAACTTTAATCGCAAATTTGACTAAACTCAACGAAAAACAAAAAAAATAACTCAACGAATAAACGATATCAATGACGACAAGGCTAACCTACAGCAAGTGGTTATAGAGTTCCATGATAAAATAGACCAACTGCAACAAAAGTTGAATAACAATCAAATAAAACATAAATCGAATAGTGGACATTTCTACATGACTAGCATACTTGGGGGGTCATATATCTTGACACAGTTGATAGTTGATTGATGTTAGATGTTGGATGTTGATTGATGTTAGATGTCGCTAACCATCAAAATCCCATAGACGGTGATTTTAAAAATCTCTTTAGTTGATATTTATTTATATTTTTATTTGATGAACAACCTTTTTTTTTTATTTGCATTGATATAAATGTATTTAATATAGGAAAAGTTTCAACGGAATTCGTGGAAGACATTGTAGTTTATTTTTCAAGCTTTCGTAGTGTAACTCACAACTTCTTTAGGAATCAAAACTAAGGATAAATTATATTGTAGTTGCTGGACTACATTAAACTGTATTTAAATATATTTTGTTTAGAGTAATCCTGAGAAGAATCTTAGGCTGAAGTTGACGCCGGGGCTTTAGCTGGAGCTGGGGGATGAAGTTGGGTAGTAGTCAAAGGGATGTAATGTTGTAGCTTTAGGTAACAATTATTATAATGTACAAGTAATAAAATCATATAATAAATACACTAATGCTTGTTTTATATTATTCATCAACCTTTCCTTCCACTTCTATTTGTATAAATTGATATACAAGTCTATTATAAATTGACCGTTTTAAATCCTCCAAGCAAAAAAGGAAAGCAACATTATAAATAAGGCATTACTAGAGTACATTTGGCTTTTACCATTATTAATATTTTAACCTATGGAGACCAGTTAATTTTTCATACTAGCGTCATGAATTCTAATAGGTGCTCTTATGGTTTCCTTATGGGAAAAGGAGGAAATAGGTCCTCTGAATTTTACAACGACTAAAATACCGTAAACGGTCATTATTTAAAATACGGAATAAAACGGCCAGGCATTGTGTAGGGTTGAAACTTGTCAAATCAAACTTACAGTTTTTGCTTGGTTTCGTATTAACTTTTTGAGCACCGCAAGAGGAAAATTGGAAAATCCTCCAACCAAAGATTTTCAAAGTAAAAAACTAGAACGGTTCAATGTATGATTATTAGTAAGTAATTGGGTTCCCACATAAAGAATGAAAAAAAAGAGAAAGCGAAAGCGGTAAAATACTGTTACCCGCCGTTTTATACTCGTTAAAATCCTCCAGAATCCTCCCGGGGACCCCCAAACCCACCTTACCAGTAATAGCCAGTACATTATTGGTGGGTTTACCCGGCTGGGGTGGGTATGAAACCCGGCCAATTAAACCCACAGCGTAACCCTGAAATCCTCCTTGTATCAGATAATTTGTTATTTTAACCTATAAACCGCTGTTGTTGGTACTGTGAACACCAAGTGATATATAATCGTTTTGTGTGAAAAAAAGTATGTAAGTGTTTTAAAACATTCGCTTGTCCTTGACCTTTGTTTTTTAGTGCTGTTATTATTTTAATTGGTAAGCAGTACTAAATATTCATTGTTTTCCAATCGACCATTTAGGGACCGGCTCTTTTAAACTTCGAGGATTGACAGTTAATGTGTGGCCAATTTCAGTGTTTATCACTGTAAATGAGGCTGGAAATTCATTTAGATGTATAATTGGCTAGACACCATTTGGTTGATTTTGTATTGCAAGATTAGTTGCGTATTTGTCAATTTGAAGGTAGAAACCTTATACGTACGTTGACCAACCTCTAAACAGCTTAAGGACGGATCCGGATTAGTCGACGTAGGGCTTCGGGATGAGGACAAACAATTGTTTCATAGGCCAAAAATCCATAATAGCTTGGTCCTACAAGTGAGTAGCTGACACCTTCACACACAGTATTTTCGTAAACCTGTCACGTCTTAAATGACGGAATGTATAAATTTAGGCTATTTAAGATCTTATTCATCATTATTCATTTAAGAATGAGCAGTATCTAATTTTTCTTAAATCACTGACAAAAGCTGGACAAAAATTAGTTCTTACGTATTTCGTACACGTAATCCACTTCAATTGTACATAAGAAGTCCGTCAATCTTTTGAACAAGCTTATCAAGAAACGCATGTTTGATCAACTTTTTATCATTTAAAAATGCTGCTTCAACGCCTGTGAGATCATTATGGCTGTTTACCATTTATATACACTATAACAAGATTTATGTTGAGATCTTCCGGTTTTGTATCGAACGCAAATGCATGCGTGTCTTTTTTATTATCATCCAGAAGCTTTTTTATATCATTTTTTCTTTGTTGTATTGCCAATTTTTTTAATGGTATTTTAATTCGTGGTCCAGGAATTGGAAGTATCCAAGGTTAAGAAGACATAATTCTGCAATATGAAATAATCTTTAAACATCAAGGCTAAAATATATTCATTCATACAAGTTTAACAGAGAGAGGTTTGAGTTATTGAACACAAAGAATTTACTAACAGGTATAGGTATACAAAATTACAGCGATTTAAAAAACGGGCATGACCCGTGAATATTTACTCAAAGAGGAACTTTTATATGGGCCACTATGGTTAAAAGGAAAGTCAGACCAAGGACAGAGTCACTCAATACTGATAAAAAAATATAGGTTTTTGTTTTTATTTGAGCAAGAATCGGTTAGGTCGGGTGCCATCATAATCTCTAGACAAGGTTGGATCGTCTCTACGGGAATTATATTTGTCCTCCAAAAAATCTCTGAGCAGAATATTATTATCAATTATTACAAATCACTGCACACGGTAGATTTGAAATGTCAATCTGTTTTATATACATTCCGCTCATCAGGTGAAAAAGTTTAAAGCCGATCAGCGGGGCTAGAACCTCCTTCACCTAAGTCAGCCCAGAAGTCCGATACCCAGACTTCTAGACCAACCTGGCAGGCTTACCTACATATATGCACCCATAATTGATTTGTTCTGACAGTTTTATCTTAAAAAGTTTACATGTTTTACAGAACCTTACTGCACTAGTGTGTGTTGTTTTGACCCTTGAAAGCTCAGATTTTGCTATCTGTACTGCATTGTACAAATCCAAAACCAACCCAATGTAATAATAGAAAAGATTAGCAAAAAGGACCTAAAGCTAACCTTTTCTATTATTAGATTAGAAATTTGAGGGTAGACAGTTTGACTGAGACTGGTTTGATTGATGTCATTTCCAATTTCAACTTTTTGCTGAAAAGTTGAGTTCTATTCCTTAGCTGCCTAACCTAAATACGTGGAAACATGTCACCAGGACGTTCAGGTAAGAACTAGCACATTTATTCTCATCATTATCAAGTCTTTAAAATTCTGCTCCCATTTAAGTTCTTACGTCTGGTATAGTAGTAGTATAGTAGTATAGTAGTAAGTTTTCATAATTTTAAGTTCTTCCTGTGGGTTTTAAACATTTCCATTACCGAGAATATATTGGTGAATGTGTAAATTAAAGTTAAAGTTCGTATTTTTTAATGCAATGCCATGCATACTTACCGTCCTAAAAATTCTGAATAGTAAGTAGGGTAAAACCCCTGGGGCTCCAAAACACTTTTTTATTCCGTGTCCGCGCGATTACTTTCGAAGGAGTTATCCAATCTTAATGAAACTTACCCTTGGGCCCAATCACAGGTCAAGTTCGAAGATGGGCCTTATCGGTGCTTATCTTTGATAAGCTGCCATAGATAGATAGTAGATAGTAGATATTTATTCACTCGATCGATGTGGCCTTTAGCCTTTACAATCATGAAATATAAAGTCCGAATCCACCTTAACCTAAACCTTAACCTAGATAGGTAATAATATACATATTGATATGAAACACATGATATGAAACATATGTCGTTGCATTTGCTAGGAATTTCACCCGGCTAAGTCTTCCTCCAGTAGCACAAAATTCCCAAATGGCACAATATATATAGTTTTACCTTTCTGAAGATATTACAACTAGCTATCTGCATGGTAGAGGCTATCGGCGTCTGTCGAATGGGATGATGAATTCCCTCCTCCTGATGATAAGATTACAGCCCAGGATCGAAAAGACACCTTTCTTATTGGGGTTGTCACCGTCTCCAGAGGCATGCTGTCCATAAATTCCGGGTTTGAAAGATTAGCCACATTTACACTGCCAGAGGAGTGCATGGGTGGTGTTTAATGTGACTCGTTGCTGGCTAGGACATGTAGTAGCACCTTTTCCCATCGCCGGTGGCACTATGCTTCCATCTGAATAGGTCCCAAATCAGGGGAGATGAAATGTCCTCTCCCGTGCCGCCCCCCAGACTTGGTCTCGGTTGGGAATTAATGCTACATTACACACCAGCTCTATAAGTATCACAGAATCTATAAAAACCAATTACATTTAGCACTGAACACCCTAATTTTTGCTAATAATTAGGGTGTCAGGGTTATTGCTAATTACTGCCATAAGAACCCCATGTTAAATATTTATTACATAATTATTTTGCATAATATTTTAAACATAAAATGGTAAACAACTTTTGAAAGAGTAGTCCGATCCTAATGAAATTTTGATAACTTACAATTTGACACTATAGGATGCATAAATTGAGCTAGTATTTTATCGGAAGGTACCTGCCTTAAGGGTCCAATGATAACATTAAACGAATATGGTCATGTAAGATATCGTTAGAAAGGTGTTGACGTCTAGGATTCAGTTATACCCCTTAGGTACCTTTAGGATCCTAGGGTGTACTTAAGGACTCCCTGTAAGTACCTCCAATCAAAATTAGATGGGACGATAAATATCTTGTGGACATTGAGGCCCTTAAGGCCCTAAATAGCCTAGTTAAGGGATTTTATTGCCTAAATAGCACAACATGGTACAAATAGTACAAATGGTCATCTACCACTAGTTGGTTATACCCTTTTGAATGGTTTATTAAGTAGCTTTAGCTACTTTATGTGAATGGGATTGCCGTCTGGCTGTCCGTGTACTCAATAACTCTCGACAGCCTTATCCAATCTTCCAATTACAAATTTCAACAAAAAACCGCTAGTGAAAAGGAAAACGGAGAAGTTAAAGTGAGTAATACTCATAATTTACTTCTATTATTACTGAGCTGACCCTCGGTCCAGACCGAGGGTCAGCTCAGTGTACCCTGTTGGAATGTCCTTCATTATTTTCGTATTTTTTAGATTTTGTGGAGTTCAAAGTTAAAGGGACATTTGTTGGCTTATCAATTTTCTAGGTAATAGGGTCCAATTTGTTAAAACTGGTTCGTTGTTGTTTGATATTAATATTAACTATAACGTGCGGTACGCCCGCTGTACAAAGTTAGCTCCGCTGTTGTTGATTGTAATGATGAATTTGATTTTAAGGAAATTAAGAGAAAAGTTTAATAAAGTAGTGAACAACAAGATACAGTGCGGATTTGTAGATGATTTAATCATTATTGAGAGAGTTCTGGGCGAGATGCCGGTTACACAAAAAATTATTGACTATGTTGATGAAAGTACGAGTGACTTAAGAATGGCTTTAAACCCTATAGTCCTATTGCGGAAAAATATTAACCTAACCTAACCAGACCTAAGTTGGAGTATTGTCAAAATGTATGGGGACCGGGCTTATCTAAAAAATTAGTTGAAATAATTGAAAGAGTGGAGAAGAGGTGTTTATCTATGATTTGTGGTGGGTTGATAGGAATAATTATGAAAGCGTATTGGATGAGTTGATCATAACATAAATAGGCGTTGGTGGAAGTTCCTATGTTCCTATCTATGTTTGCACATTGAGCCTTATGGGGAGGCCCTTTGAATGAATAGACAGCCTTCAATAA
>JAQFZA010000854.1:0-12592 GCA_034695115.1 Desoria olivacea | reverse complement strand
TCTATATCTTAAATGACGTATGAACATTTGGAGAGAATGTTTTAGAGACAATAAACAACATTGGGGATATATTACGTGGTTCAGGTAGTGAAATATTATCTGGTGGTGGTGGTGGTGGTGGTCAGACAGATTGGATTTCAATGTTATCACTCTTCATTTTTTGGGGCAAAAAGTGGTGCATAACCTCACTAACCGACCAGAGACTCCTTAATGAAGTTGGAGGAATCTCTTCAACATCTGAACCAAATCCAATCATAAGTTAATTATCAAAGCAAGTCGAATATTTACAAATCCTCATAACATATTTGAGTCTTCTGCTGGTGGTTGTGATGATGTTGCCCAATATTTTGGATGGTTTGTGTACCAAAAGTTCAGTTTATTCCGTAGTCAGGGAATGAAGTTGAAGAGGAAGAGGAAGTACGACCTCAGTAACGAGTCACAATCGGTATGACCAAGGAAAGGGTTATTCATGACAGAGTTCAAATAATCTGTTCATTTGAGTCTGGATGACCTTTGACAATGAACTCCCATCAAGAATTTCCAGTCTATTTTGAGGTCAACTTATATAGGAATTTAATTGAAGAAGAGTTTGTATTTACAATCCAGCAGTTTAAAAACTTAAGTCACACAATTTATATCATTAAGCTTTTTCAATGATATTTGGTAATACTTGGTCCTATGTTGAGAATATTTTATTCTAACTTATGTTGGCGTATAAAACCCAACACAGTGGGTTTTATGGGCTTAATAGCTCCTAAGGATGCCGTCGCTTCTCTGAAAATTAGGATCCACCAGGGTTACATAAAACCCGGGTTTAAGCTATTACAGCCGATTAAAACCATAAAAACCCACTGGTTTTAACCACTAAAACCCGGGTTTTGCCAGTTAACACCACTGACCCGGGTGCTGATTACTCAATAACATAAATTCAAAACAATATTTATTACCGATAAATCCAATAAAACCATTAAAAACCACTAAACCCATTAATCCCACTTTGGGCTGGGTGGGTCACATGAATCACATTTAAATTCAGGGGTTAAATCCTGTGGTTTCACCATCCACCCAAAACCCTGGACTAAATAAATAGGGAATAAATGTCAGGTTTGTTATTGGACGATGGACGCGGTGAATGTTCTTCATAAGAATTCTGCTTCGTCTGAATACATACCTGACCCCTGACCTCAAATCTCACCCTTTGTACACAAAAACATGGACATACATATTGTAAACCTCTATTCAAGCTCAAGGGATTTGTTTACAACTCAATTCCTTATATAAACTACCAAACTTGAAATAATGAATTAAGGCCATAATTATTCAATAACAAGGAACCTCCTTGTTAATTCAAACTTAAATGAAGCTAAGGAGCAGAAGTAATTAATTTACTGTACAGATTTGAGGATAAACTGCTCAAAAAGCCCACTTCCCCATGACACTAATTAACTAAATGCGTAATGCGTAAATATTTAAATAATTTAAATGGTGTTATTACCTGAGGAAAATGGAGTGTGAGTTTAATTGTTAGTTAATTGGCTTTGTAATTAACAAATTAAGTATGAAGAGGTTTGCTATTTGGACTGAGGAAAATGTCCTTCTTGTCTCAAGGGCTTGTCAACCACAAATCCTCTCTTTGGCACAACCAGAATTTCACAATCAACTTAAGTAAGCTTAAATGTTCAAGAAGGGTCAGCTATATTTAAATATTAAATGCTTGACAATGGAAGGAGATATTTTAAGAAGGGCCTTTGACCTTCGATCCTCGTGTTATTCATCTTTAAATACAATGTGATTTAAGTATACAAGAGATATAAATAGATGAACTGGATGGTCAAACTGTCTTGGGGTATTCATAAGCTAGGGACTTGTTTGCTATGAACTTGTTGACTGATCTCCTGCAGGAAGATGTACACATTCTTGTAAATTATTTATCAACTCCAAACTAAACCCCGATTCCCTATTTTATGATTTTAAATCCTTGAAGGTTACATTTCCGTAAAAGTGGGCCATTCCAGCTATTTTTGACGGACAATTGAGAATAAATGATGTAAATGTTACAACATAACCTGTTTCTCCTCTCACTACTGTGCATAGGAAAACAAGTTCACCATTCAACCTTGTGGATTTCGATCCATTTTAAGCACAAATTGTATAACTAATCGTGTATATACTTAATATATATATACATAACAACATCCAAAAAAACCTTATAACATCTTATGATATTAATTATACACAGAAGACGTCAAATTTGAAGAAGTTTCTGTCCATATCATTTCATAAACTAAATTTTAAAAAAAACATGCCTTAAACATAGCTTCAACATTTGCAACTAAAGATCCTTTGTAATTAATCACAAATTAAAAGAGATTATCCATAACATCAACACAACTTCTGGATTAACAAAGATGTACAAATAATCCCAGAAGTCAATTACTTCCTCATGCATTTCAGTTTCAGGGTCATTACTCACTGTAATGGTGCATGGTATCAATTTGTAATAAAATTGACGAAAAAGCACAAGAAACCTCATCCGTATACTTTTTTTTGTTTTATATAACTTATTTTTATCATCAAATTAAATTGAATGACGATGATGAGATTAGGAAGAGTTTATGTAAATACAATTTCATTTAAAGGATGGTAAGGTTGGACCAAGATAACTCTAAGTAACCAATTGGCCTATACTACTTGAAATGTAATACAATTAACCGAACTTTAGTTTATGAGGAATTAAATAGGAAATTTTAAAATAATAGTTCTAAAAAATATGTGAAGGCAGTTCCCCAAATAACTGAAGAGGATCTTGACCTCTCGACCCTAAACTTGAGGCATTTGAAGGATGACCTCTGATGCGTTTAAGGCTTATCTCCATTTAATTCTAAGTTCAGCATCCGACAGACCATTCTGTCCATGTTTTCAAATAGACGGACGTAACTAGTCATCGTCAGAGGCAGACATAACTTCTCTGATTATTATATCCATAATCCATGTCCATAATCATCTACACAATATATCCCATGATTATCTCCGTGTATTTTAGTAATTTCATAATTATTTTTAAAGGCTTATTGCGCAATTTGATTTGAAGCAAGATTCCCTGCAATTAATTTATTGCATAGTCTACGTAAATTCCCACTGATAATCATGTCCAGTTTGAGGTTCACTGGAACCCATTTCCCTATCCATTCATTCAATAACTAAAATTCCATCTGAACTTCTATCCTATCTGACCTCTGACCTGAATATGACGTCAAACGATCCTGTTGGCCTTAGCTCCAACCTAAAGTCAGGTTTATCATTTTATTTTAAGACCTATTAGTATGGTCAGTTATATACATAATTAGTTAATTATTTAAGGATTCTTATGTAAGTTATTTAAAAACGGCACTTACGAGTGAATAAATTGCTTTACATAAGTGAAATTATTAGAAAAGGCGATAATTATGTCCATGTTTATGCAGCACACGTACAAATTAGACTGGAGTCATTAAAAATAACTTTGTGCATCGTAGCCCAGACGGGTTATTTAGTAGGACTGCATCATAGGTCAGAGGGCAAGATTCAAAGGGAATGGAAATACACAGGACTGATTTAAAATGGCAATAATTTGGTTCCTTGGTTATAGTATGGTTTCATAATGTGAAATAAACTTGATAATAATAATAAAAATAGGCTCATCATCAAAACTGGTTAAGGGTGATTGGTTTAAAAGGAATATACTGTTATAGGGAAATGCTTATCTAAAGTCACAGTTTAGCCCGTTTGATTGTAGGCATTAATTATTGACATTTAAGCTTGAACTTTAATTGCATTCTTGCAAACACAAAAATCCAGTATGGCAATACAAAAACATACCATTAAACAAATGTAACTTAATAACTTCATTATTTAATAGGTTGGTTATTTGTAAGTACTTTGCAAATATTTACTAGGTTTTTAACATTTTTTAATGACGGAATTATGATCAATAGGTTATAAATAATTCTAAAGTATCAACTTGTAAATGTATTTTAAATTTAAACCATTTATTTACGGTTTCCAAGTAATTAAAACTAATAAATAAATACGGATGGACGTATGGATTCAATTTATTTGTATCCAATTAATGTATGAAACATTGAAAAACGATTTTGTAGTTTTTAAAAAATCTTTTAAGTACGTAGTGTTTTCAATAACTTGATAACCCTTTGTTTTTCAAGTACATCAGCTATAAAAAAAATAAAACTATTTTTTTTATTAAATTGGCAAAGAAGTCTACTCGGTATCTTCAAACCAGTTTATTGTAATAACAAATCTCTCCAATTCTGCATAATATCTGTACTAAATATTCATGTATTACCAATACATCAACATTTGGAGTTGAATTAAGCCTCATAATTAGCAAAAAAACAGAGTTTATATAAATTATTTTCTTCTGAATCCAAAAAATCCAGTCTGAATTGGGATTTTGATACGCAGTTACGTAATCATTCTCCTTGTTTACGTAAATATTTTGGCAAAAAGGGGAGACGCTACAATTAACTCAATGTTTATAATTATTCATTCATCACATGTCTTGTCAACAATAAATAAATAAACCTAAAAGAGTAAACAATCACAAATCAAAACAATATTTACACAACATTCATTTAGCATTTTCAATTAATTCTAATTAACTACTCAAGCAAAATCCTAACCTAACCTAACCAATATCAGGCTACGACATAATCCTCATTAATTCCTTGGATAATGGTGGAAGAGGATTTACGTATTTAAGATAGTTAAGTGTAGACCATAATAAACTTTAATTAACCTTTTAAGCTACTCTTCATCTAATGAGATGTTCTAGCTTTTTCGCCGAAAAAACTTTCTCATCGGCTCTAGAATTAAGAGATTTGATTGCCAATTAAGCTCCGTCTACGTAAAGCTATCTCTACGTAATACAGTTGCCAACAGTATTTAATTTATGCATTATGAATTGACGTAGGAGAGACAGGATTTATATAAGACATAGGCATAGGGGTTGTCCATAAGAAATGTGGAATTAGATTTACTCTAGACCAATTTCAACATGAAATCTTCATAAATCCTTAAATTAATACGGGAAAAATATTTTTCCAATAACAAAAATCAGTGGGGGTCATAGACTGACCCGTGTGGGTCTACACTTCTTTCGAAAAATTAACATTGGGATGGATTGGCCGAATATATTTAACAACCAAATTTCTAACCGATCGTTACCAGGTTGAAGTTGATGATGGACATGTCAACAAAATTCTCCATGCATGTCAACAGTGTAGAAAAAATGTTAATTTTCTTATAATGCTGCTGTACTGAAAGTCGACATTTTGCTATGTCATCTCCATGCTAAATACCAACATTTCTGAAAGCGAAGAGAATGGACGATTTACACAAATACTAACTACGCCATAAAACTATATCTATGAATATCCAAAGAATTAAACTCACTTAACAATGTGTGATAAGAGTAGTGATCAGTTAAGTGGGAAAACCTTTATAAGGGATACTACCATATCCTATGATAAATCAATGTTTAAGTAGTTTAAGTTTAAGTACAAATATATTCACGAGTTGTTCCACTTAAACATTCTGTACTGTACTTTCTTCGTATCTTAGATTTTTTTAGTTCATTTAATTAATTTTTTTAAAATTTTAACAATAAGAGTTTAAAAGCATGTTACAGTAAAATGAATGATCAGTTTGCCGTTTCAAAATATGTTGGAATCAGGGTTACGCTGTGGGTTCACCCGGCCGGGTTTCATAACCAACCCGGCCGGGTAAACCCACCTAAAATGTACTGGGTTTTACTGGGTTCCGGGTTTTGCTATACTGACCCATACTAATAAACAAACCCGGCTGGGTCCGGGTTTGAAATCCGGCCGGGTATCAAACCCGGGTTTAGGGGTCCCCGGGTGGGTTTTACGTAACCCTGGTTGGAATTGCATTATACAGTAAAATCAATGATCAATCAGTTTGCCCTTTCAAAATATGTTGGCATTTTTTTAGCATCAAGCCTTGTGGTGCAGTAGTTTAGCCCGTGTAGAAAATTTAAGCGTTTCTCTCGATTGCTTGCTTATCTGATAAAGGTCATAATAAAATATAAAATCAAAGGCCGAAAATTAAGAGGAAAGGGATTTAAAATTTGGAGAGTATATGAGCAGGATGGATATTTTTATATACAAAATGAAATTGCATGAAACTGAAAAATTTGAAAAACTAACAAAACCGAAATTTCATGAAATTTCAATAAAAAAGGAAAAATAAGAGAATTTTTGAACCATCTTTGTCTTTCATCTTTAATGGAATTTCCCTTATTTTTCCTCTTTCCTTTTCCACTTGAAATTGAATTCAACATCCCTACATATTATTATTATTTATTATTTTATTCAGGTAACAAACACATTACAATATAAATGTCTATAATATTATAAGGGGAATTCAATGTAGAAGGTCAAACTAGTAGGAAGGGGTTGTAGAGACAAAAACATCAACATCAACAGGTTTTTTTTCAAAGTTTGTTACGTATTTTATGGATGGTTTAGGTGGATTCGGTACGTGACGTGCGAGGAGTAAACTGACTGAAGTAGCTGAAGAATTGTCAATATCTCCTCAACTATTTATTCCTTCTTCAGTCCAATCTCAAACATTGAATAGACCACTTCAACTCACTAAACCTCAACTTTATTCAACTTTACACAAGAAAATATCCCTTCAACTTAAAAATAATAATTGTTCTCGAAAAAGGAGTTTTTAAGCATTTTTGCATTCACTGAATTGAGTTAATTTAAGTTTTAATCTCAAAGAAATGGCGAGGCCAACAGACCATGAACTTGAACTCATTAAAGAGGTGAGAGTTAGTTTCTACTATAAACGTCATTCTCAATTAAAACTTCAATTATTTTAATGAATTTTAAACATTTTTTATTGTCTGGTTTCAAGATTCGATCTGAAATTGCAGACCTCCATTTGGACCCGGAATACCTGGAGGCCAAGAACTTGGTCCGATTTTTAAGAGGTTCGTTTCATTTAAACTATTTTTAATTTTTCCTAACCTGGATGTCAAATTCTTCTACATTAACACTTTCGTATTTAGTGATTCATCAAAAAGCTTTGAGTCTTCTGAACTTCCTTCATATTTAACAATTTAAATCGGAAATATCATATTTATTTGTTTTTACAAATTTACAGCCAGAAATGAACATTTGGACCAAGCCGAGGAAATGATAAGAAAGGTATGCAATCATTTTTTTTTTCAATTAGTCCCTTTTTAAATTATTTAAATGCGCTTAATCTCCCATTAAGTCAAGTAGCAAGTATAGTTGTCGATTCTTTAAATTGGATCATAATGTTATTTTTTGAATAACATCTTCCTGCGTCATTGCCGATACAAGTTTGTTAAAAAATAGAAAAACGTTCTGATTTTTTCCATCTTTTCCATTGTTTTGACAAACTTGTCATTGCACTTTAGAGCAGACAAAGTTGTTAAATTTACTTGAAGAAGAAGTAAGTCATAACCGGTAACCGGTTTGGGCTCTCTAATAAATGTTGAGATAGGAAATAACAATTCCATCAATGACGTCCACACTTCATTTCATAACAAAGGAATCCAATTAAACCTTCATAATGAATTGTTAGACTACACATCTGTATCATTTTAGTGTCAACCTGGCTTGGGAGAAAATGGTTTTTAAAGTAAATGTTTAGATAACTATCCTCTGGTAGCATATATACGTAACTTTAATTGGAATGTTTCAATGGCCGTTTACAAAATTATTTTATAGGTATATACCATTTTAAATGACACAAACAAATGATTTATTCGAATAACTTCGCAGAAAGTTATTTCACAATTAAGTATGTTATTAAAGTGTGATGTTACCAAATTACGACTAACTTTTTAACTCTTGACTTTGTAGAACGTACATTGGATGGATGAGCATGATGTGGAGAATGCTTTGGCCTATGACCCTCCTCCAGGCTTCAAAGATAACTTCCCCTGGTCACCCGTTGGATTCGACAACCTTGGTGGTCCTCGTAAGTCGGAATTTACTCTCACTTAACTCCGTAGTCCAAATCCCATGACACTTCTTCATGGTCAAATCCCTTCATAGTTTTTCCCGAACTTGTTAGGCCTTATTCCTAGAGGATTAGGTCAAAGTTCAAGTAAAAAATAAAAAATGCACTCAGTTTTCCTGAAAAAATGACAAGTTTTTACAAAAGAATTAAGTTTCTTTGCATTTCAAATGTTGCTCATGATGGCAGGAGTTTGCTTAGTGCAATTCAATAAGTAAATGTGAATTAAACGGAGTTGTTGTCTAAATTCCAATATCTTTGTTTGCCCATAGTGGTCATACTACCGATGGGGAAATGGAACACATCCAAAGTCTCCGGCATGTTGGACGAATACATCAAACTCTCCATTCAGTATTTCGAGACGGTGTGGCGAATCATGAAGCTCCAATCAAAGGGCTCCGACCACATCAAACAGTTCACCTGCATCATTGACCTCCAGGGCCTCGGATGGCGCCACTATACCTCATACGATGGTAAGCTTATAATGAACTTTATCGTAATTAACTTTTAATTAATTACGATATACTCCTTCCATTAAACTCCATTAATGTCATTATTTAAAATACAGTGAATTATAATTACCTAATTATCATTTTTGATCAAAATTTGACAGGCCTCCAAGGAACACTCACAATGGTCAAATACTTTGAGGCCAACTACCCAGAAACTATTCGCCTCGGCGTTTTCGTCAACGGTAATATTTCAAATTACAAATTACTCTGACCCTATTGACCTTATTCAAGTCAAAGCACATTAACTTAACTAAGGTTTTTAAATTATTTTAGCTCCATCTATATTCAATTTATTTTGGAACTTGATCAAACCGATGGTGTCCACCTCTACACACAATAAACTGCATTTCCTTGGTTCGAATAAGAAAGTGTGGCGGGAAACGTTAACAAAGTTCGCTAAGGAGGACCAAATCCCAAAATCCTATGGTGGCACCCTCTCTGACTCCTATGAGGTATTTAATTAATTAATATTTAATAGTCATTAATTATTCATTAACTCCTTAATTACAATTAGCTAACAATCCACACTTTTAAACCTTCTAGATCTGCGTAGAAAAACTTGGGGCTGGAAAGTACGTTTGTCACAATGGAAACGAATGCATATACGGACAGTAGTTCCTATTTTTATATTTTTAAATATTTTTTTGACCAGCTTCTGTGATGGTTCTGAATTCCTATCCAGTTTTTACTCTATAGTAGTAGTATACCCTTTTGTATTATTCATTTTTAATATTTTTATTTCGCTTTTAAATAACAAGTCACTAACGTCCAACAATACCTGTAAATAAAGATATATCATTATAAGAGTTCGCCATTCATTTGATTCGTGTTCTGACGATTCGTATGATTATTTACAAGCATTTACTTGCATAATTTTAAATCATTGATTTAACACATCCTGAAATGTGATGAACTACAATTTTGATATTACCCTATGAGCTAAATTGTTTTATTAAAAAACAGTTTGTATACATAATATTGAGGATGACATTTTTAATCAGATAGAAGTGTGTATATATATATGCTACAAAAATGTCAAAAGTATATTTGGAGTCTAAATTCCAGACCTTTAAGACCTTAGACCTAGTTTTAAGCTTTAATTTAAGGGAGAATAACAGGCTAAACTACTAATTAAAATAAAACGTTTACACCTTTAATTCTTCATTCATATTAGAGTTTGCATATTTATTAGATTCAAAGAATTACAGCTCTTTAAATTAAAGTTAAGGGCTTATATGGTTGGAACAGCAGCATATTGGGTGATACCACAGTCCCCAGACCCCTGAGCCAATTTGAAGAACCCTTTGTCACCCCATCCAGTGCCCCAAGAGTTCTTGACAATCCAGTACGCCTTGCCTGCCGGGGTCGTCCCGTATCTATTCCGTTAAAATATACATTAACTTCAATGATATATTAAAGTTCATTTAAAAAGTATATATCTGTAAAGTTGACAAGGCAGAAGTTACCCAACAAGAAGAACTCCATGATCGAGGTGAACTGTGGAGCAGCTGTAAACATTATCACTGGCCAACATCCAGTCCGATGCGTCAATCGCTACTGAAAGCTATTAACAGAAATAAAAGGGGATTGCAGTGATAGATTTTAATTTTTAAAAAGTCAATTAAAATGCTAATTTAGCTTTGGAATACCATCATAAAAATAAGTACGCAGCCTTCAGAGGTAAAAAAAAGATAAAAGTATTTTTAACTTCACAACTGACCCTGTTTAAACTGATAACGTCATATTATGCTATAGTGTGTAAATTCAAAACTGAAATGTTTTAACAACAGAGTCTGTATTTTAAAAACCATAGATGGCGATGATAAACTATTGTTTAAAAACATCTTATCTTAATCACGACATCTTGAACTTGAGTTGAATTTTAAAAAAAAATTAATTTATAATTCGCCACTACGTTTAAAGCGTTTAAAGATATGGAAACGAGCGTAAAAAGCTTACAGGTCCGTACGTGACCAAAGCTTGTTTGATCTGGTCATCAGTACTGCCACCTAGCCAAGTATACGAAGACATCTTCTGAGCTACTTGGTTTGTTGCTGCAGTATTGCAAGTGCCAGATTGGCCAGTGGATCCGGATGTGTAAGGATAGCTGGAGGTGGCAGCCAGACCCTTCCCATTCTTCGATAAGTTAATGACATAGTCCCATGCGTAGATGTAGAGGCCACCATTACAGCCTCCGTCATTTCCTACGTAGAATTTTAAAATAAATTCTGGGAATAATCTTACCTACGAATAATTTCAAAATTACCCGAAGTGTCACAAGAAACTAATTGCTGTTCACTCAAACTTCTATTGACGTTAGATTTGATTAACACTTGACTTTCCAATGCTCCATTCTGTGATTTTAAAATAGTTGATTAGCCAAACTCCTTATTTAAATGGTGTAGGTTAGTATTAAAATAGTTAGCTAAACTATTAGGGACTTACAGCCGAAAATGCCCAGCAAGATCCACAGTTACCTGGGCAATGTTATTAAAGAACCTCTTGTGTATCCAATTTAAAGTAAATAAAATAAAATAACTTTAAATACCTTGATCTTTGACCGGACTGACTTTTCCCGTAGTCCTATAATCTAAGGAGGCTGGGATCGCCCGTTTTTCAATTGATCGGAGGCTTCTGGTGGCAGCCGGAAGAGGTCCGACTGGTAACTTCAGTCCATTCCTTGTGTTAAATTCTTTTGGATCCATATCCGCAAATTTATTCAGTTCTTTTGGAATAAAATACAATAAAAATTAATTGATTTTTAATTTGTAATTAATTTACAATGCCATTGAATTAAATACAAAAATAAATTGGGCCGACCTTTAGTGTAGGTCACTTTTCCCTGGCTGAATGCGGCGTTATGGGCCTGGATGTCTGCAACATTTTTGATGAAATTGACCTTATGGCTGGCTTCGTGCTCATCGCTCTGATAACTTTTCCCGTGGTAGCTCTAGTAATTCCAGTTTTAAATTAAAATATTAAAACAACAATTAAACTACTGACAGTTAACAGCAGATATGAATTAGATAAAAGTTGTAATTAAAAAAATTCAAAATGGTTTAAATGCTTAAAATCCTTGTTACTACAAAACGGGGTTAAATAGCTTTCATTAAATTTGTTATTTTTCCTAAAATTCCAGTATTTACAACTTTTAAGGATTTTTAATGAGCTTTGAATTTAATAAAACAGTTGTATTCAATAACTCCTTTGAAACTTCTACTTCGAAAAACTTGTTATTTACTGCCAATAATTTTAAATTTCCAAAAAAATTCGAATATTTGTCCATCTTTGGTTAAAAAAATTATTAGACTTAAAAAACTGTTTTCAACCTTGAAGTCCTCCCACTTCATGGAGTTGGGTGAATTGCCTTTAGCCTCAGCTTGACATAGGGTCACAGCCACCACGACTGCTAAGATAAATAGTTTCTGCATTTTAAATGCTGTGTATTTCAAATAGTTACAAGTGTATATGAGTTCAAAGCATAAATGAGTCGCTTTTAAATACAAACGGGTGACGTGATGAAATCGGATGTCAATTGAAGTAACTGCTTTTCTTGCCGACAGCAGATGTTCCAATTATGAAATGTTTCTTGAATACAATCCAGACTAAACCGATTAATTTGGTGGACATGTTGTGGTTAGGTTTCCACATTACCAGACCTGAATCGTCAACTAAATCATCGGGGGCAAAAGATTATAAAAGACTTGATCCATTTACAAACAATGTTTTATGTATTCCGTATCCGGTTTGGCCATCAATTAAATATTATTGAACTTCAAAGTATGTATTGATATAAAATGACATTTATCGTTATGGCCACCACGTATTTTTGGTCGGGTTTTCGAAATGTGTTTTGATGACAATACATTGAATGCAGATATTAAAACTCTGCTGAACTCAATACTAATTTTAATGTATTATTTGTGGTAAAAAACCTACTCCAAGCAGCTACTCAGGGCCCGTTCGTTCATAAGCGTTTGAATTCATTTTGTTATAATGATTTG
>JAQFZA010000853.1:0-12603 GCA_034695115.1 Desoria olivacea | reverse complement strand
TATAACAACAAAATCATTTTATTTAGCATCTGCTGGTCTTTCCCAGCAGCTACTACGGACTTCTAGAACCTTAAGCGACGCGTAGGTTCTAGTAGGCACATATGGTGTTTATATGTTATATAGTATGGTACTGACTAGTCCCGAATGGTTCCGAATACTTCCGAATTGTTCGGAATGGTTCCGAATACTTCTAAATAAGCCCAAATGCCTCCAGACGTTCAAAAATGTTAAAAATTGAAACTTTTGTAAATTTTTACATTTTCAACTAACGCTACTTGGTTATACCCATTTGAATGGTTTATTAAATATGACAGAATATTTCTTTCGTCCTCAGATATAGTTTTTACGCGATTGATTTATAATGTGAAAGATAGGAAGTCCGAGGAGCTAGCTGTCATGCCGGATATTACCCTATGAAAAATTTCAAAGGTCAAGGGTTCTTAAAGAATTTTTTCTCTTTTTGTGTCATCTTTTTAAACAGGAAATGTGAGATTTCGTGTTAATTGTCGGTCGTCGTTAAAACTTGTACTTGTTTTTTACAGAGAATTCATGGACTCCACAGCATTCTGCAGCAGAAGCCAGTAAATTTTAAGACTTTATCTCCAGATGGAATCTGTGGTCGAAGGAAGAATTATCCTTACAAGAATTTAACCAGTTTGCAACAAGCTTGGGCTAAGACTGATTTAAAATACTTTTTCGGGCAAAAACAAGAGTAAAAAGATTTTAAAAATCCAGAGTAGTAGGCGAAAGTTAGTGGGCAGGTACAGTTACTTATTGCAAGGTATTTTAAATGGGGATTTCTGCAATGTAATTTAAAGGGGGGATGGTTGATTGGGGTAAGATTAGAAATGTAAGATAGTGTGAGAGCATATACGAGTAATCCGCCTCCGTCTATACTGATCGTTATCACATCGCCCCGGGGTTTTCCACCACCCCAACTTGATTTAACATGGGAATTTTCAATGGCTAAACAGGGCTGTATGCTATTTCACCCAAAACGATCAGTATAGACGGAAGACGATTACTCGTAATGGTGTGAGAGTATGTGTTAGGTTGTGGTTATGGACTATGATACTCTAAACTCAGATTTCTCCACGTGTTGCCCCTCCCCCCAAATGGACTATGTGACTGTAAACTGTGATTTCTATTGGTGTTGCCCCTCCCCCCTGTGCTGGGATTGTATATGGTGTTTAACATTATGGGATATGAGTTTAAAGATGGGCGTTTGAAGGAATGAGATGGTGAGGATGTATTACTGTAAGGGGTGATTTGTGGCGTTGTTGCTGGTTGCCCCGAAATGGAGTATGTTAGTGTAAAGTGGGTATAGTATTGTGATTTGGACATTTGTGTGTTAATTTGTGAAAGCCGGCCCCCTTCGGGGGCGGGGCGGAGCAGAGGGGCCGTTCGGAGGAGTCCGGAAATTTCCGAGTGTGTAGTGTCGGGTGCTGCATGGGGTACATGGAGTAAGTGGTTTTGGACAGATGCATGATTTGAGTTGATCAGTTGTCGCTGAGTCTCAGATGTTTGAGTAACAGGCATGAAAGGAAATCAGATATATTTTAAGTGCAAGTATTGTAGTTTTATTTCATCAAGTAAACAGTTGCTTTTGTCACACCCATATGACTTACACATTGAAGGTTGTACATTAGGTGGTCAAGATCATGTTAGAGGTTGCGATTGCCGAATACTTACGACTTCTGGAATGTGTGATCCCAAAAATACAAAAAAAACGTGAGCATAATATTTGAATTTGAGAAGTGAAGTTTTTTAAAGTATTCGAATGTCTATGCTCAACAAATCAATGAAGTACTATTTGATATGAGGGTACCTAAAACACCAAGGCTTGTAAATGAAGGTGAGTTAATTACAATTAAATTATATTCCAAACCTAATGTGCGTTTTCCTAATGATTTACTGCTTATTAAACCATAGATTCTCAATCAGCTACATCTGCTGAAACAGAAACTAGAGACTCTGCAAATTCAGAAAAGAATGATGATGAAGAGGAGAAGGAGGAGGGGCAAAATATTCAATTTGATCAAGCAGCTGCAGATGAACATGATGTGAACAATGCCAGTAATTTAAGTTCTGCGGGTGAAAAATACGAAGAGGAAGATGGCTCGGAATCAGAATCGGATGTTGAAGAATTCGAACAGGTTATTTTTGATTTGCCAAAACTGAATGCTTTCGAAGATGAAAACGTTTTAGGACCTTAAGATATTCGACATGAAGTGTTAATAGCTATAGACAGCGTAAATGCTTGATATGTTAAGAGCATTTTAATAGGGTAGCAGAGTTGGATCATCATTTGTTTTCGAATCATAATGATTTAGTTTTAAATGTAAATCAACAACAAGTTGAAGGTACTGTAGGAATTTCTCCAAGAATTTTTGTAAAAAATAGAGCGTTTGGAGGTGCCGTAACATTTTATAAAGTTAATTTAAGAGGTTTTGTATTCAAATATATTTTAAATCGTTATTTTTAACTATGAATGGTCGGTATGGTTGTCTTGTTGAGACGAGAAGTTACGACACGAAAAAGTATGACAATTTGTGTTAACGGTGTGATTATATATAGAAAAAGAAGTGCAAACACTGATGATGATTTTAAAAGTTCACAACCCTCCCTTTTAAACACTTTTAAACATGGCATTTTTCATGCAAGTATGATTGGTACAGTATTGGAAAGGTGATTTTCTGAATTGGATAATGCGTTTGAAGAGAATGTGATGATTGGTGCTGGTTGGGAGGTTGAAGCAATTAGATCCTTGAAATTTTCAATTGCTACGTGTTAAATGTTTGCAAAACGAATGGAAGTACAATGACAGAAACTATTCCCGTTTCACATTTTAAGTATATTACAGTAGCTCCATTTGGGCCATGGTGAGACACTGGAAAATTTTAAATGTAGTATTATGGAATGCAAATACCAACATATTCGTGAATAAAACGGAACACAAGTAGTCTAGAGAAAACTACAAAATTCGGAGCATGGTGAGACACTTGGAAAATTGTAAAATTAGCATTATGAAATGCAAATATGATCATATGTAAACCAAAAGTTGAGCCGAGTCAATAAATGTTATATTCTTATTGATTGTGATACTTAGAATTTTTTCAATAGAAAGTGCAATTACACTAACGTCATCTACAAGCTCTTTTTTCAAACTTTGAATAATAAACGAAGGATTTTAAATTATGAAAAATTACTGGAATTTGATATGAAAGTCGTGCAAAAAAATTACAGCTTTGATGAGCAAATCCTTGAAGCTTGAACGTTAACTGATTAGTATCCAAATATTTTGGTATTCTTCTTCAGGCAAATGTGAACGGTGTTTCACTATAATGCCGTCATCTCGAAATCGTTTGTTAAAGAAAAAGCAGGAACCGTCTTAAACTAACATTTGAATATCTTTAATCGGCTCACATGACATGTTTTCCCAGCTTTTCCTTTATATACTCTTATTGTTTCTGTTAGTTTTTTACTTTCCTCAATTGTATTTTACAAAATGTCGGTCTTGGCATTTTCGCCCTGAAAAACGCGAACTTTAATCTACCGTCCTTTCCAATCAAAAATACCATATGCATGGCCACAGCCCTTGTGCATATGCTTTTTAGCAACCATTCCTTTGTTTAAACTTTCTTCAATTTCTTTATCATTAAACACTTTCAATATACCTTCAAAATCCGCATAAATTCTAAATGGTGTTGGTTTAGTTTCGATCAAATCTATTAAAATACAACCAATCACCATGGCTTGGAAATTTTACCCTTTAGTGGTTCATGAGTGCTACACATTTCTTTGTGATTCGTCAAAGTTTTTAGTGTTGTAAATCCACTCAGGCAACGGCGACATAAAAAACGCTTGTGTTCTTGTGGTTTTGACAGCAATGAACTTAAATCAGTGCAAAGCGCATAATGAGCCTTTCTTCTATATACAACAAAATCAGGTCCACTTCAATTGGAGCTTTTATATTTATAGAGATATGTAGAGGGGATATTCGATCATTTAGAAACTTCCAATACTTTACTTTATCATTATCCTTGAATTCTAGCTGACGCAAAGCCGCATTATTTTTTCTGTGATTAATCTAGGCGTTAAACCATCCGTCTGAACCGCGTTTCGTTTTCTTATTTCTTCGCTGTCTTTATCGTTTGCTCGATTCCTTTCCTGTTCAACGTTAGATAGTTTTTCTGACCCCGTGTTTTAATTTTTTATTTTACTTTCAATCATTTGTTCATCCTTTTTAAGAAACTCTAGTCCAAACACATTAACACTGATATTTGGATTCAGCTTTTCAAATTTAGGAATGTCAGCAAGCTGAATTGGATAATTAAGTCCTTCAACAACAATTTTCTCACTGATGGTCCCCTCGTGCATCTCTAATATGCGTTTCCAAAATTTGCATTTATCTCGATTCCGATATAACATCCTTCCACCATATAAATCCGGATGCATTGCAACTGATAAAACAAAACTATTACTAAATGACTATTCGTTTTCATCATCCGTTTTAACATTTACAATAGACGGCCGGCTTTCACACATTAACAAACACATGTCCAAATCACAATACTATACCCATTTAACACTAACATACTCCATTTCGGGGCAAACAGCAACAGCACCACAAATCACACCTCACAGTAATACATCCTCACCATCTCATACCTTCAAACGCCCATCTTCAAACTCATATCCCATAATGTTAAACACCATATCCAATCACAACACAGGGAGAGGGGCAACATCAACAGAAATCACAGTTTACACATATACGAGTAATCGTCCTCCGTCTATACTGATCGTTTTGGGTGAAATAGCATACAGCCCTGTTTAGCCATTGAAAATTCCCATGTTAAATCAAGTTGGGGTGGTGGAAAACCCCGGGGCGATGTGATAACGATCAGTATAGACGGAGGCGGATTACTCGTATATGCAGTTTACAGTAACATATTCCATTTGGGGGAGGGTTAATACGAGGAGAAATCTGAGTTTAGAGTATCATAGTCCATAACCACAACCTAACACATACTGTTACACTAACCCACCACTCTCTTACCCCAATCAATCATCCCCCTTTAAATTACATTGAAGAAATCCACATTTAAAATACCTTGCAATAAGTAGCTGTACCTGCCCAATAACTGGCAAAATATCAATTCAATTGCAACTGCAATAACAAGGGAACCTCCGTCGCTCAGTGGTGAGAGCACATGACATGTAGTTAGGGGGACGTGGGTTCAATTCCCACCGGGGTAATTCCTATTTTTTTCCTTTGTTAAACTCTTTATTAATGGCTCCAAAATCTTCGAATTAGCTAACGAATTAAAAAAAACATGCTATCACTACCGCTAGATGGTTGTGGCTTTTCCTTGGTTATAAGTAGCAGTTAGCAACGTCCTTGGAAAGGAGAGAAGTTCAAATTTCTACTTCAATTGCAAATGCAATAATAAACACAAGAGTTGGCAAGGGAACCTCCGTAGCTCAGTGGTGAGAGCACCTGACATGTAATTAGGGGGACGTGGTTTCAATTCCCACCGGGGTAATTCCTTTTTTTGCCTTTCTTTGTTAAACTCTTTATTAATTTGCAAAGAAGCAAGGAAGCAGATGAAATAGCTGGCAGGTACAGAAGACAATTGGCTAAGCGGAAAAGCGAGGAGCTGAGGGGACAACTGACAAAAATCATTGCAGATGCACAGGATTTTTGATAGTTCAGAGGACGTGGGGAAAATTAAATTCTAATAAACACCCTTCTTCCAACCCGTGACGGGTTGGGTGTGACGCTAGTATTTCATAAGGTTGGATGGGTTTGAGGACTCCATAGGATCTGCTAGGAAAGCTGGATTCTATTATTTGTTGAGCTAACCTAGACTGAAGGACAAGATGTTTTGGAAAATTGTATTGGATTTAAGAAATCGAACAATTTATTTCGAGATCGGGAATTTGTTTATGGTTATCGGGTGAAAAAGTTTTTTCCACCAGCGTTTGGCTTGATAATCATTGAGTAACAGTTATTTGTTCAATTCCCTTGCGATTCTTAATTACAAAGAATGAGGTACATATTAGTTGAGGAGGAAAATCGTAGATAAAATGCGTACTCGGCTCATAAACACCAAAACGGTTTAATTATTTGGTGTAATGCTTAGAGTATATAATATCACTAGAGGAGACAATACCCAAAAATCTTGAGGATATTGACTTTGTTAGGAGAGGTAGAGGTAAAATCTGGTTGTCATAGGCAATTTTATGAATTTGCAACGACGGTTTTTGCAAAAATATGGCAAGCGAGGATTTCAATAAGCAAAAAGTTGCGAATTTTATAAAACTGCAAAACCAAGATACGAATTTCGAAATTTTCCATGTAACTTGGTTGTCAATGCGACTTACTACCCTCTCCTAACAAAGTCGATATCCTCAAGATTTTTGGTCGATTAGGTAAGGATTGTCTCCTCTAGTGATATTATATACTCTAAGGTTTAATGGCTTACCAACTATAACAAGGTATTTTGATGTTATTTTATCGCTTACATAAAGCTTCAAAAATTGGCATGGCTACTCAAAATTCAAAGAAATGATTTCCTTCTTGTGGAAAATCCATTTAAATCAAATCAAACTATTAAAGCCCAGTAAAACGTTGAAAGTGAGTGGAACTGTTTAACACATTGCAAGCAATAAAAACACAGGCATTAAGTCATTAAACCCATGTTGTTATGCCCATACTCCCCATCCAGAATAACTAGATCTGGATTTCAGAAACTAGCTGGACGCATAGCCCAAACCTCGTCTCCTCGTCCATGTGTATTTATAACTGTAATCATAATTATGTACCTATTAATTGACACATGTCAATATTTCTAATGTTACATAATATGACACTTTGTGGTGGTTGACACTCAAGTCACCAGTCCCACTGCACTGACATTATTTAAATATAATCAGATTCTGTATTATCAGTTCCCTTGATTCTGGCTACGGCTGCTTTGGGACATATTAATATTCCCTTTACATATTTGCAACTAATATTTGGAGGCTAATAGCGAGACAGAGACTGTTTGGTTGGACGGGTAGGAGGATTTGGATTCTGACGTAAACTGGCGGAAGGACAGTCATGTCACTCCTTGCCAAAAGAAATAATCCCCAGTCACTTGTCCAACCCAAACAGGACACGGAGAGTCGCTACCGAATCCTCACTTTAATAAAAAGTTTAATTATAAGAATTTGAAGGAATAAGTTTACAGATATTGTCAAATCAATGTCATAAAATGTCCCCCCCCTACCTACCTAATCCCTTTTTATTGAGTTCGGATGGAGAGATAATAATGCAGTATGGACGAGAGGATGATGGGAGGAGAGGCTGTAAATGTTGTTATTCCGCCCTATCTTCCGTATTTTAGAATGTGGAAAGTACAAGGATGATGTGAATGGACGTGGATGATGTGCAACAGAGTGTGTGGAATTGGAGAAAACGACAGAGTTATTTTAAGAGTGGAGTCAGAAAGTGGAGGAATTGGACGGAAATGTTCGGAGGCTCACTTGGAGCCTCTGCGGCCTTAGGAAATCCCTCATCCGCAAGTCACCAGGGCTCAGTTCATTTTTTATTAGGATGGTCTGCATGAGTCGAATTACTTTGAAAGAAGGATGACTTACAGTTTCTTGTCATCATGTACTCAGGCCCGGCGATAACTCCCATCGGGAAGTGGACATTCGCTAATCCTTCACTTGAACGGACGATAGGCCCAGACCGACAGCGTAGAAAATTACATTCAGGCTTTTAGGGGGCACTGGGGGACACTGGAGATGTAAAGTTGAAGGGGGCTGCTACAATTACTTCACCTTCCTCCACAAGTAATTAATGTCCATCCAAGCCCAAACTCAAACCACGTCCAGAAAGGCCCCCCGTGGGACTTGGTTCCCTCGATCCTCTCTGTCGGACCCTGAATTACAGTAGAGGACTGTGAGGGGGGAGGGGGGCAGATGTGAGATGACACTCCGTCCTGATCTCCGCCTACTGCCAAATTAACACGCCTCGCTTGGGCTCTTTTGAACGTCTTGTACAAAGTTTTTTGAAAGTGAGGAGAGGACGACGAGAGAGGCACATGGACTGCAGATCTAAATCCAGTCGAGGCAGGCTCCTCCACCGCAATCCTCCCGTCCCTCCGAATAATCCGTCAGAATCGCACCCGCTTCCTCCCACAACTCTCCCACACAGTTGAACTAGACAACCTACTCTGCCTTACTCTAAAATGTCCTCAAAGAAAGCTGCCCCCTCTGACCTCCATAAGGGACAAGGTCATACAGGCCAAATCTCCTCGTCTTCCTCCACCTCCTCCGATTGTGGAGGATACGGCACTGACGATCCGTGTCTCATCTCATTATCTCCCCCTTTCCCTCTAATCCATGGAGCTGTAATAATAATCTTGTGCAGATGTGTCTTATGCATTTGGATATAAAGTGTGAGACTGAATAAACGGTAAGCAGAGGTTTGTCAACTCAACTGCCTGTATCCCCAGAATAACCAGCTTCCTTCCATCTCAAATCCATTTCAAATCTTTTCCCCATGTGTCCAACACATCTCTATCACCAAACACCATATCCTCCTACTCCTAGCCAACTTTTTATCTCAAAAACTTGGAGAGGAATATAGGAAAAAATTAAGATTTTTTATTTTATGTTCAAGTCCATGTACTTGCATTGTGTGCTTTCTTAGAGTTTAAACACGAGTTAGAAACTACAACTCCTTTGTAAATAATCCATTGCAAAAATTGTAGACTCCTTTTCTTAGGCAATTCCTCTGTCTATAGGACCCAAAGGTGTCACAGAGGTGTCAGATCCGAATTCCAGCTTAACATACCTTTCATAACTTGTGAAACTAATTTAGGAAAGTGATAGTAGGAAGGTGTGTTTGGTGATTGTTCAATAGTTCCCTGTCGTATTGTCTTTATTTTACAAAACTCTGTCAAATAACTGTAAGGTTATTTGTACATATTATATGTATGATATGCCACGTATAATTATGAAATTAGCCATCAACTTTATGTTTAATTGACAAGAAATTCAGAAAATTAACTATAATTTTCTTTTTAATATTGTGAAAAAAGTTTTACAAATATTATTACCAAACAAGATGATGAATTGAATATTTGTTGATTATACTTTACATATTAGTTATCATAGGTCCGTTTAAAAACATTATTCGTTAAAGTGTTGAAATTGCCCTTCCGGTTTATGAAACCCAATTCACCGTTTCTAATGTGTTACAATAATATTATTACAAGTAGCAGTCAATAAGACAATCTTCGTTAACGTTCTTTAAAAATTATTGTTTGTTAATGGTTAAACCTAATTTTTGTCATTAATTCAAACACAGTTTTCCTCCTCATGGTTAACGGAGCCAATTCTGCACGTACGTATTGTCTATTTTTAACTTTTTTTTTTTTTAATAATAAAACTTTTATTGCAACTGTTTAGGGCATTTACAGGATTAATTATGGCATAGTATAGCAAAATGGGCTGTAATTGCAAAGTTTTAAGGCTGGTTATAAAAGACAAGACGAAGTTCAAGAATACACAATCGTAGGAAAAATAGGCGAAAAGCGAGCCAAAAATTACAAAGATCGTAAAAATCGTAGAAAACACTAAAAACTCGTGATAACTAATTTTTAACTTCTTACTAACATGTGAATTCAAAAAGCTGGAAAATTGTTGTACCGATAAATTCGAAATTGTGTCGGACAGAATTTCAGGATATTTATGATGATCTCAATTTGTAAAATTTGATGACTAAATTCATGAATCTAACTTGAATAATTTTTTTGCAAATTTGACTAACTAAATATTTCTAATTTTTGTCTTTTTTTAAATTTGCAAAGTAGGACTAATTTTTTTGCAAAACACGTCTAACATCAAAAATGGTCCGACTTTGCAAAAACCATTTTTTTGCAAACTCGGTGTTTGCAAAAGTGACCCTGAATCGATTATGGACTCGGTATAGTAACTGGCACTGGCACAAGTAGATCCTGGTCTACACTAACATACTCTTCAAATGTTAAACTTTCAGGAAGTACGACCTCTAAAACTGAAAGATTAACATTCTTGAATGGATAAAACTACGGTTTTTCCGGACAACCTGATTTCTCCCTTAACCGGATCCCACTTAAGCGAACTGAGGTGTAATAGTTATTAAATATTCTGTATTAGGATTGTTAGGTGACATTTCAAGGGAAAGATGAAAAATAAAGGAAATTACTTGAAAACCTTAAAGTTTCGTTTAAAAATTGCAGATTCACATTATTTTTCATGTTTACAATTTCATGAAATTCCATTGAATTTCTTTTTGAAATTTCATGACACTTGAAAAGTGAAGCATTAATTTTGTAAATTATTCATTTTTAATGAAAATGTATTCCTTTTTTGCAAAGATAACAAACCTGTCCTGTACTGAAAGTATATCAGTATACTTCTATCGATATCAAATATTGAAATCTTATTACTTATTCGTCTATATTTTAAGACTTTTTAGAAATGCGGAAGGCCAGTCGTATTTTGCTTGACCAGACGTACGACACTTTAAAACTAAAACAACAACAACTTTACCATTCTGCTGCTTTGATGCTTTGTGCCATTTATGTCTCATATTTATAAAAGCTGAGTTGTTAAAGTCGTATCGATTAATGCGACTGGTATGTAAAATGTAGAAGTCAAAATGTTTTAACAAGTTCCTTAATGTATAGAGGGATACAAGTAATCTAATTAGTTACAGTCCTATTGATTGGGCTTCAATGCCGAGCTATGACTCTTCTTCCATTCCAGAACAGCATCTCTTCCTCAGATTTATATACTCCGTCTATGGTTTCGTAGATATTTCAACGGGATTTAAAGGTGTCAGCCCTGAGGTTTTTCAATTTTGATATACCAACAAAAAATTTACCGTATCTGGATTCTGGACCGTTATGTGGAAGAAAGGCCATGTCCCGACCGGCAATTAATCAAATTGGTAGGATTGGTATAAGAATTCCTAAAAATTCCGGTTGACAGAATGATACTTTGATAACGTAACAATTGAACTTGGAATATTATTCCTGTTCTGTACCAAGAATTGGCTTCTGAATGGAGTTTTGGGAGCCCTTGCATTTGAAAACGATTGGATATTTCCCCGAAACTGTTTTTATATCAACTTACTTTGTTTTCCAACATCCAGTCAAAAACTTCAAAAACTTGACCCTTAAAAATAATAGAAGTGATTAAATTAATTGTAATTTTTGCATTCAAACATTTTAATAAAAAAAACTTCCGTTCTGGTACACCTGATTTAGTTGCTAATGGCGACGAGTTGCTTATCCGTCGGATGGCTATTTTTAAAAAAAACCACTAGGTTTACGTTTAGGCATATTTTACAAAAAATGTAGCAGCAATCAACACAACAACAATATCCAAGCCCTACCACAGTTTGGCTTTGGAGTGAACTAATAATGCTTCAACTAAACTGATACCTATTTAAAAGTGGAAAACTATTTTTACATTTACCAAATTTACATCCTAAGTGTCAGCTATGGAAAACCAGTAATTTTGTACTGAATATGGCTATGGCTCTTGTCAAAAAATGTTAAAAAAATATATACACAGATATCATCATTTATAATAATAATGTTTATAATCATTGATAATGTTTAAAAAAAGTGTCCCAAGTAAACAGGACAAGTTGATTTTTTTTAATGAGTTTCTTTTCCACGGACTATGTAGTGTTCGAAACAAGTAATCAAAAGCTCCAAATGAATACCGGTCGATACGGGCTTCTGGAGTCGATGCAGTAAGTCCTGTACCATGGGGCGGAAGGGAGTTGACTTGTGAGGATTTACGATGATCTATACTAATATCTTTGTTGTCAACTCTGTCTGTCGTGGCGTCATATTTCTATAGAACCATACTTCCCGACCTTTAAGGTCAATTTTGAATAGCTCATTCGAACCGTCTATGTATGAATAATATCCATAAGGGGAATTATTTGAATCGGTGACCTATTGAAGTGTCCAGAGGTCAAAAGGTCACAAAATGTTTTTTTTAACTGAGTGGCTTAAAAAATCGACCAGAAAATAAAAATAACATTGGCTATTTTGAAATTTTGATCTGTGACCTCAATAGGTCAAAGTTGAGACTTGAAAAGAGGAATTAGATGTGAGTATGCGCTTGGTGCTGGTGGTGGTGGTGACGATGATGATGATGATGATGATGATGATGATGATGATGATGATTTGTGTCTAATCTTACTATGCCCCAGTCACTTTCCTACTTTGGTTGAATTTCAACTTTTGAAGATTTTTAAACTTTTGCCGGATTTGTCGATTTTCAACTTTTGTTGAATTTGTCGATTTTTCAACTTTTTTTTAATTTGTCGATTTTTCAACTTTTGTTGAATGTTGGACTTTTTTCAAGTTTCGAACTTTTTTCAAATTTTGAACTTTTTCCTAATTTTGAACTTTTTTCAAATTTTGAACTTTTTTCACATTTTGAACTTTTTCCTAATTTCAACTTTTAAATTCCTTTTAAATTTAGCCTTTCATGAAGAAGTATGGTTGGGCATATGCATTGGGGGTAATGATGGGC
>JAQFZA010000852.1:0-12617 GCA_034695115.1 Desoria olivacea | reverse complement strand
AATAGAAAATCATATTTACATTTCATCTGTTTTCAGCATTTGAAACCAACATTGATAATTTCAGAATGATATTTTCAGAATAATTTTTAATTTAATCACAGTTAATGACGATGACACAAGCAGACGTATGGGGTGATTATAAAAAATGCCATTCTGGTTCCTACATTTCTGATTAGCTCTAGCCTTTTAAATGGAGCTTCATAGGACGTTGGAGAACATTTCAGCAGATACAAATTCTGATGACGGAATATTGCAAATGAAATTGCTCCGTACGACAACGGAAGTTTTGTCTGTCCTTATAGCAAAATTATTTACATTCAACATAATCTTCAAAAAAACGTGTTGTCCCCATGAGAATAAAATCCCCATTTCGTAAACAGGATTGGGTCAAAGTGCAAATAAAACGGTGCAATTGCCGAGCTCCCAAAATTTATTCAAAGGCTACCACCCTCCTAATCCTTATTTAATTTTCTGAAGCGCATCAACATTTCAAATCCCATCCTCCCTACACTTTTACAGCTTATCCAATCTAATCCTTTGATAGGATTAGCGCTTCAGTATATAAAGGACATAACAATTGAAGTAAGTAATGGTCCCATTATTGCAATACCTAACCTTGAGTGAAGCCCGGATTGAAATGTTAAGCCTCGTTAAATCCCCCGTATACATCCCCTGCAATCCGACTATCCAACTTTTTACGATAAAATTAAGAAATTTTGCAAGATTGTGAGTCCCTTGAAACGGCCTTTGGTCCACATTCCATTATTCTGTCCACGTATCCAGTCTACTCGGAGCTTCATAGCAATTTTATTAAACTCTTTACGACTGCAATTTTCCCTCTCCTTCTTTCACCATCTCCGCTCTGCATTTTTACACAGTCACATCCCAAGCCGTTCTTTAACCGAGCTGGAACAAGGGCTTAAAGGACACTAGAGCCAAAACGTGGCTGTCATATACATGGTAACAAATTGACCATTTAAATCCAGTTAGTTAACAGCCCGTCAATCTAACTAGCCATTTACAATCCGCCTTGCCACCAGAACCTTAAAACAAGTCTTGTGCTACGTTAAAGCTTCTGTTACAAAAGTCCCGACACTTGAAGGGCAGCTTAAGGAAGTAGCTACAGCTTTCTGACCTAGCAGACGATCCCTCGAACGCCTCCCAGGATGACGCACTGACTTAACGGCAACCCGAAGAACAAAAAATACCCCGGGTAACAAGTTTCAGCTTACAAGCGTCACGAACCTATTCAAGTTGGTTTAATAGTCCACGTATTGAATTAAGTTCCAGTTGTAACAGTACACATCCACAATAGCAATCATGAACATAAGATCAGATGCATCCTTTCGGCTATTGGTAGTTTATATCATTGGAATATTGGAAACATGAGTTGAACTCCCAATTCCCAGCAGCTTATGAAATATTGAATTCCAGTGCATCCCTTGTAATGAAATACACAAGCCAAGTGTTTTCAGCTTTATTGAATATTGTTTATCGAGAATCGATGGTCGAGATGGAGTACGGATTTCTTTTGCGAATTAATAATTTAAGTCCTCCGGGTGGAGTTTATGTCGGTGATTTAGATTTTAATTAAGCTGCACAAATCATTTTATTTTGATCTCCTCTTAAAAATATTTAACACAACGGAATTGATAAAGTCTCGACTCGGTAGAGTTTTAGGAATACCACCTGAAAATAAAACGCTCAAAACCTATCTGTGCAAGAAAGCCTCGCACGATGAGTGATAAATTGCTGGACTTGTCCAAGGATGTATTTTTTGTATCCTGAACCGGATGGTCACCCGCAATGTTTCCTTCATCGCTGTTTCTCTTAACTTCAACAATTCAACATTACCATTTATCCTTACCTTCTAAATCCCTACTGCCAAATTCCAGTATTCCAGCTTAAAGCAATATAGTCTAGGGAAAGCGGAAATAGAAGTGAAAGTGCCTTGTCGTTTTTTGTCTTTGAAAAAAAAAACTAAATTCACATCGCCCACTCAATGTCTTATATATTTTTATAGGCATCATGATCTCTTATCTTCCTGGTACGTACCTACATAGGCTACATGTACATACAAGCCCTTGATCATGAAGTTGAGGATGCTGAGCAAGTTACAAGACAAATCGGCAAGGAAGCTTTCAAGATTATGACTTAATGTTGTTGGATATCTTGTGCAAACAGTTTTGAAGATGCTCCCACCTGCTGTAGCTGTAGGCTATAGGTAGGATGGAAGATGTAGAATGTGGGCCACTTATCCAGAACCAACATCGTCGTGTGTTGAGTGTCTAAAAAGTGAAAACAAAGCTTGAGATTTATTACAAGAGACATAAATTTCAACGCATGTGTTTTGACTATCAACTTGTCAAGGTTTTTGAATAAAAATCCCGTCCATTTCATCTTGTAAAAAAAGTCTGACTTACGTGCTCTTTCCTTGCATTTGTCAAAAACAGACTAACCTCTTCTGCATTTTATTCAGCATTCATGTATTCAATCGTTTAGCAATGATGTAAGAAATGTTGGACAGTTCCACATTTTCGAAATCCATTGTATTTACATTAGTTTAATATTAGTGACGGAAGTGGAACTGCACGTATAAATTTTAATAACAATCACCATTAGATAGATTCTGCAAGTTGTAGTAAGTTTGTTCACGTGTTTTTTAAGTTTGTATTTTACGTATAACAATCCAGTATGAGCAAAGCCAAAATTAATTACAAGGAATATATCAGTGACGAAGGAGGATGGAAATGATGGAATATGGCAGTGATTCTTCGGTCAGATAAATCCACAATTCCAGCTAATTCTAAAATGTTGTTAATATATTGTGCACATGAGTCCAATTAAAAGTTGACAACAGAATCCATATTGACGACCCCAGTCGTTGAATTTAGTACAGGCCGTTGGTTCTATTTTGCACGTACGTAAGAGAAATCTATGCAATGAATGTGGAGGCACGCTCAACGATACTTCAGACTTCACAGACCCGACCCGACGGTTTATTTTATTTTATCCTGCTCCAGATTGACAAATTAATGGTCTTACATGTACTGTGCGTGACTTTGATAAATTCATTTATCTATACTTAATGATTTTTATACTTTGGGGAAAGCGTATTTCAAACTCGGTTGATATTCCGAAGGCCCTCAAATCCTTCATGATCAATGCGTATGGAAGTTTATAAGTTTATACTCTATCTTTGTATGTAATTCATACTGACACACAGAACAGAAATAACATGCATGGAATTGTAGGAGTATACGTAAGTTCAGTATGTATGTAATATAGAGAAACAAAATAACACGGAACATTCTAACACAGAGTGACGGAATAATTGATTCCAAACATGCAGTTGGATGAAAAAAACCATAAATCTTACCCGGATATCAGATTGTTGAGACAGATTTATGAAAAATGTCTAATGGATTCCAAGAACTTCCGGGGGCCTTAAAAATCCACTAATTAACTAGCAGGGTAATTACTCAGTAGTTCCATAACTCGGGTTGAAGTAAGTATTCCGGCAGTTTGCTTTGTGTTCTAAATCCATTCTACATTTGCTACATAGAAGTTTGGGTATCGTGGATGAAGGATGTGGTAACTTACACGGGTAAGGAGTTTATAATCCGAGAAATCAGATGGAGCTTGGCTTTCTCCAGGGTGTTTTCTCCCTGGATGCTTTTTCCATCCCAAACTGCATGAGGATTTGATCGCTTGATGGGGAAACGTGGCTTTTTAACTCGCCGGACTTTCCTAACTTTCCCTCAGTTCCTTTCAACCCTTCCAATAAGCAAGAGGTGATGAAGACCGATTTATACGACGAGGAAGTATTATTTAACCTGAATATAGCTCTGGAATCTGGACAGTAAGTGTGTTTTAAGTTTAGGATTTTATTTAGAAAAAATCATATTTATAATTGTACTGGAGGAAGTTATGAGGGACTGACAATTCTTGACTTTAAGAGCCGAAAATTAAAGTTTAAACAAAATTAAGGAACATTAATTCAAAGTTGAATTTGAACTTGACAATTTAAAAACATTTCAACCGTTTCAAGCTACAAGGTCTGAAGTGAATAAATGAGGTAAGCAATTTTTTTTAATACATGCAGATGCAATCGGGATTGCTGCCAGCATTTAACTGCTCACAAGTCTTTTCTGAGCATATAAATTTAACCATCGTTTTTCTACCAAAAATGTCTATCGTATATCTTTCCGAAAACTTCAATAATCATTTAAACTGGCTGAGCTAATTACATTTATTGTGGTACCGGGTCACTACACACCTAGAATTCAGTAGGTCAAGTTTGTCCATAATCCAAACGTGACTTTTACACAGTTGCATCAAAGGTAACAGTGTCCTCAAATAATTATATGGGTTATCTGTGCACTACAAAATTACAATGGTAGTGCTGGTAAGTGAGAATTGGTGGAAGGGTCTTATCACGAACATCCTACACTTCTTCATGTTATGCCTTTGCGATACATTTACGTCTTAAACGAATAAAAAAGAGAGAATCCGAGGGAGGAAAGAAATGAAAGTAAAAGTAACAATAAGTATGTCGGGTTGAGTCTAATTTGTTTTTGTTGGAAATCGCCCTCCTTCTTCTTCTGTTGTCTGAGGCAAATGGCTTAATATATTACGTTCAACCTTTGCAGATACCTACATTACACACTATTTGCCCAATGCATCCCCCATATGGTACTTTGATGGTCTTTTAGTTGTTAGCGGTGTCGGCGGTGGTGGTGGTATCTCAGTCGTATGTATCAGAAGAATAGCCGGATTCAAACGGTAGTGGAACGGGAAGTCCAAGTCCACCTAAGGAAAACGAAGACTTAAACTCACCACGCCTTGACAGGTAAATGCTAGGAAACTGGGAGAGATTTATTATGTCAGCAATAAATTTCTGCCTTAGAAAGCACATTAGGCAACACAAAACGACCAGAGGTAGGTAGGTAGGATGTTGAATGTAGGAGTAAGTATTTGTAATGTGTAACTAGTAGGTTGTGGGAGTTCCAGAAGTAGGACTCTAGTCAAGAATGCCAGGATTTGTTACCTGGCATTACAAACATAAGCCTCTGCATATCTGTCTTCTTCTGCGTATTTGATCACATAATACACAACACACTTCTTGCTTTCCCGACAGAGACAAGAAAAAATATCCCAGGTAATTCGTCATCGTCATAACTCATAATCACAGGAATTGGATGGAGATTCGGAGAAACTCCCTCTCGCAATTATTGGTCCAGTTTTAAGCTTCTAGCTCCGTCAGTCTATTGTCTATTGGACGATTCAGCCACTTCAGCTGAAAGCCGGCCTTAATTTGGTCTATAATTTTAAACATTTTTAAACGCTTGCTCAACCATAGAACATTAACGTACCTACCTAAGCGTAAATAGTCAAGAGTTAAGCCAATTTACAAGATTTAAAAGCAATCTTGAATCTTCTCCTGCTGTCTGCAACATAAAGATCCATCAAGTAGTGAAGAACGATCGGAACAGAGCTGAAGGCTTGATTTAAAACAGGGTTGGAAATGAAGCTCTTGAATACCTAACCGCCTAACAGTTTTGGTCGTTAGCCTTATAGCTGCTAGAGTGTTAAATTTAGCTTTAGAGTTGATAATAGTCTACACTTATACCTTTGGACTTGGGAGAAACTCCTTAAAATATATTCACCATCAAAAACTTTGGAAACTTTGGAGATCCCTTCCTAAAAGAGTTATTATATTCCCAACCGATTCTACACTCTTCTGGAAATGAGGCTGGAAATAGAGCCAGGAGAAGCTGGCTCTTAGGTCCTTAAAAGCTATAACTAAATATAAAGTTTTTGAAGCCAGTCTGGAATCCTTAGAGTCGAAAATATGTAGTAGGAGTGAGTAAGGAAATGGAAATTCAATGAAGGTTGAATGAAAAAAACGGACTGTGATGTATATCCCTGTTAATCTTGCTTTCTTTTTTCGGAGTCAACATTCTCAAGATGTCTAAAAGAGTAGGACGCCTATGGACTTTTACTTTGCTAGGTTATTCCAGTCTCTTCAAGTCCCAAGTTCAAGATTTCTTTCAGAATTGTCCTCATTTATTATAGGAACATTACCATTACTACACGTTGCTATTATGTATTAGTCTCCCCCCTCCACTCTCTTTACTTCCTTTACTGAAACCATTAGGCAATCCTAGCTCATGGGTACTAATGATTGTACATGAGTCAAGACGTAAGAGCCTTGTATTAGCATCCTAAAAAACACGCATTTAGTAGTTTTAGTTTTTAACAGTAAGATTACAAAGTTTAATGGATTTCTTAAATTTGCGATTCAGGTACGGATACTGAAAATCTGTGATGGATACGATAAATTAAAATACATTCGTTTCAACTCATTTAACTTTGCACCCAAACATTGGAAATATTTTTTACAACTTTTTTTCGCCATTCTTATCAATTTCGAGAAGAGTCACAACTTAATAACTGTAATCTTCTAATTCCCAATCTCAAGCTGTCAGCCGTCAGCTTGGCTTATTGATGTATTAAGGCTTCACAACTTTTTGTAGGATCATTCCCTCGTCTTCCAGCGATGCGGAAGTTGAGAAAAGCCTTATAATTTGCAACTTCGAACTTGTAATTGAAAAATAGCTTTCTCATAAAACGTCAATCTTTCTTGATTATTATGGTTGCGGAATAGTTAATATGGTTTTTAATTTGAAGTCAATACTTTTCAAAAATTGTCCTCGTAAAAGTAAAAGACAAACGGAATTATTCAAAAATCTACATTTAAGTTCGGTGTCACCGTTTGTTTTGCCCGGCCCAAATAATTGACTTCCACCTGCCATAGATCGCTCGGTTTCTTGCCTAATTGTAATATGCTAACTGTACATTTAAAGAAGCCTACAGAGCTACATCGCCAAAGAAAATCTGATAATCGATAGAAAAGAGCATTTCTTTTGCTGCATCTGCCTCCTGGAGTCTGGAACATTATCTCAAGAAGATATCTCCAAGCCAGCCTCGACAGCATACGTTGCACAACCATATAACTCCTCCATTTGTGATGGATCTTCTATAATTCCGCATTCTAAACCGCCCTGTCTTGCCAGGAATAGAAATGGCAAATTTTTCAGCTTGCTAAGCTCCAAATCCCCAGCCTTGAAGTCCCTCTCGACTTGGACACCTTCCATAAAGTTCCTTTTTATTTGCTGAAGCCAATCGATTGTTTTCCTTTCTGACCCAATCCAACATCACTTTCTCTCCACTTATTCAAGAGTCAACGATTCAACATTCTCATCCTGTCCAATACATCCCTCGTGTAGTTTGTACAGTTTTTTTTTAAATCGTCTCCAGACTCTCCTAGTTGTCTTTTTACTTCTTTCCCGTAAGTTCATTCGCACGTTCGCCCTTGACTGCACCCATCATACAGAACTAATAAAACTTCCAATCTTCCAATGTTTCAATATTCCTTTCCTACTCCCGTTACTTTTGAACATTGACATAAGTATCTATAGTACGGTGCACCTACATTTTCATCTACTTTTATCTGATCTGCACTACACATGGATCAAGTAGTTTGGGAAAGTTTGGAGGTATAGAATTTATGAACAGTTTCATAGCATCTGAAATGTACGTATATGAGGAAAAAGAAATGTATCGATTGAATGTGCATGTTTATTCTTGTCTAACATGTGCACATGAACATTATGTACTTCATGCTCCATACATACTGTATTGACTTTTCCACATTTTTCCCTACATACGGCCCCTCCACCAAAGGTGAAACATTGACGTGTTTGTTGTAGACAAAAGACAAATATACACCGAACATGACAATACGAATATACAAATAGTCCCTATTATTTGGAAAAACAGTTATCTCGAGTGCGTAATAACTTTCCGAGAAATATTTGCATGTGAATTGCTGCTACATACGATCCTTGTGTGTTTTGTATTTCCATTAATGCCCAGGATTTGCAGATACACACCCACCAACTGACCCCAACATATGGGCGTGGGTATCGTTTCGTCAGCCTTGTTTTGAACAGTTTGAATGCTTGAGCATATAAATATTTGACATCGGGGTTGAGTTTTCGATCGTGTTGAATGTAGGTTATCGTTGTGTGTTATGAAGTTATGATTCCGAATTCTGATATAGGATGATTTACAATGTAAAACAATCCGACAAGACTCAAGGATCAAGATTCCGTTCCGCAAAAAGTAATCTGAAGGCATTCAACCCTCGTAAATTTCTGAGCAATTCCCCTCTCAGGAGAAACCATTACATTTAATCATTGAAATGAATGAGGGGGGAAATTACAGGCTGAGAAGTCCAAGGGTTGTAATTAGTAATCGGTACTTGTTCATAACTTTTCGAGCTAATTGATATTGCTTTTGTTCATGCAGAATCCACGATGGACTTTTAGAGGATTTAGGGTAGCCTTGGTGGTGGTGGTGGTATTCGTAAATTGTAAAGTTGCAACCTACCTGTCTGGATTAAGCTGAATATTCGATGTTAAATGCTACATGAGCTAGAAATGCAGGTTGATTTCTGCCGTGGTAATAAACTTTAGAATAATCAGAGGATATGATACACAAGCCAAATATGTAGGAGCTAAGAGAACTCCTGGAATTGGAGGTAATTTGATTGGCAAACAAGATTAAACGATCTGTGGTTTATATTTAACTGTTTTATTTAAGAAAAGGTTCTTGCCATGGTGGGTGGTCATTCATCGCCCTTCTCACCGTTTTTCTCCACTCCGGGTAGTTCGTATTCATAGTGCGGCCTAGAACACAGGCTCAACTACCCGGAACGATATATTGCAGACGGCAGATCGGCTACTTAATCTATTTCAGTATTGAGTGAATTATTGCTTGTAAATCGTACTACTTGTGTGCAACATGAGTTACATGAGCGGATGGTGTTGGTAAACAGTGGGAATTTGTTTTTGGGACATGGTTCACTATGGTATGGATTTGATAACGGGCTGAAGAGTTGAAGAAATTAAATTCTCTTTTGCTCCTCTCTGATGATCTCTTTTAAGATTGATACGCAATACGTAATATACACCACTCACTCACTAAGGGCTTGAATGTCAAAGTAGAGAAATCCCGGTAGCATTTTAATTTATCCGTCCGATAGATAAGTTAATAAATGGGTCGTTGATAACTATTGAAATAATTTTATATTTGTACTGATGTCACCGAATAGGGCAATTCATGAGGACTTTTTTTAAAATATACAATGCAGGTGAGCTGTCTACTCTGTTGTAAATGTTCACTACAAATAGAACTGTAGATCTTTCTGTAATTTTTGCAAGTTTCGTAACTCTTAGATCCAGTTCTTGATTAATGAAGTACCTTCCGTATTAAAGCAAATAAACCTCATGCATTGAAATAGGTTCAAGTTTTACTTTTCCACTGATGTCACCGAATATGATAACTAAGGCCTTACTTCAGATTTTTTAGTGAAATACAGATAGCCTTCGTCTACTCCAGAATATTAAGGGACAGTCGTCGAATAATTCTAGTATGTGTACTGAATCCCAAAGTAAAGCCACAGATAATCAATCAAAGACTATCTCGTGTACAGAATGAAAAATCCTTTAATAAAGAGAACATGACCTCCTTGACCAAAGATTGAGAGACTGCAGAGGGTCCAGAAGTGATCCTGTCACTCACAATTGGCCTAGGCTATAATCAAGCCCATGGAAAAGTAGCTCAATGTATTATGACTGTGCAGGCAATTTACTACGGGAGGAAAGTTCCTCTGAGTGAAAGTCCTATGGGGATGTACTTTGAGGATGAAAGGAAGCCTAGGCTGGTAGAGGATGGTGGTGGCATGTCGCTCCTCGTGTCTCTCATAGGTCTCATACCTTTTAGCACGTACCAGACCAGTGGCACTGGCATATCAGATCAGCATCAGTAGAGGCTCTGAAATCCATATGATATTCTAGAATTTCTAGTCGAGAGAAAGTGTCTCTTCCATGCTATTCGTCTTCCTCATCGACGAATATATGAAATTCTAGTACATTAATCACAGCGGATTTACTGGTTGACACTATCTTCCAAAGTTATTTATCTTTATTAAATTCATCGAGACTTCTTGATCTAAAGTCTCATCTGTAGTTCCTTCCTTTTGAAGCATCAGCACTTCTACTCTAACATTCTAGATAACGTGACTCAGCCGTAATCTAAATGAATTAATGTTAAATTACTTTTTTTATTTTTAACGCATTGTAAGTTTTAAATTGTCTTTGCATCAAAATCAATAACTCCGTTTTTAGTCTGGATGAAAATTGTTTCTTTCTCTCTTTCTCTGAACCAAAAAAAAATTGCAAGAAGTAACGTGTCATTTCACCATCTTTGGTTGGCCTCAAAGGTGTTCCCTTCTCTCATTCACCATAGGGATGATAGCAAAATAGCCTGTCAAGTTCTCAAATAGCTTATGACATAACCCATGACAGGTTGTCAAAAAATCTAGCAATTGATTCGTGCTTATTGAGACTTCGTTGTCAGTGCTCTCTGAACGAACGTCTCTGAAGACTTATTGTTGGAATTATTATCTTCTTCAAGAATTCCAAGGAATGTAGACAGTTCTGCATTCATCTCTAAAAACAAACTCCATGCGATCCTATTATTGCCGGAAACGTACTCAATCAACAACAGGTTAACAAACGCTTTTGTTTCTGACATTGATGCCTGCAAAGTATAGGGTTCTTCGAACGGAAATTATTCGAAATAGCTCCAACATCAGGAGGCAGAGAACAAGATCCAATATGAATACAGAAAGCGTGGAAACAGAAGCCCTAAGACATGACACTACAGAAACTGACACCGATATCTCAGAAATCGCAACGACGACAGTATATATTTCATATTCAGTAGACTCTGTCAGCAACGACGGTAGCGAAGCTCACAAAACAAGAAACATTCCTGGAGTCTTCGATGATGAACAATGGGAATATCTTGAAGACCCTGATTTGCCCAATTCTGATTGTAGCGATTTAGACGGTAATGAATATTTAAAAAAAAACATAAAAAAACATAATATAGGCTATAAATTCAGTATGTATTCAATTATATAATTCGACAGACCCTCATTCGCAAGTCAATTCTGTAACCTTCCAAGAGACGGATAACTATAGGTCAGATTCGAAAAACGCAAATATAGGAAATCCGGTAAAGGTCAAGAAGCCACCTGGATACAAGGGAGGAAAGATTGATCACAAGTCACCTCACCTCTGTCTCTGTCAACACTGCTACGTGTTTAACGTTCAAAATCTATATCATGAAGTTACAATGGATGTTGCGGCTGTATCTCATGACGCCAAGCCAGGGGATGAGACGTTTGATATGCCCGAAATTCCCATGCGGTTAGGAAGACGAGCTGTTGAGGATAACAATATGAACAATAACGACATAAATGAAGACGAGGATTCGAATGCCGACGAGAATAAACTATGGAACTTGTATGACGGTCTAGATAACTTTGTCGAGGAGTGGGGAAATCAGTTGCGAGTGTTTAGTTGTCGGGACTCGATTTTAAAAACTTTTTCCAACGGGGCTAGTTGGACCTTTAAGAAACTTTATACCGCATGGAAAATGCTAACGACTTGTCGAAAAGTTGCACCGTTCCAAGATTCAGGAACGGATTTAGGAGCATCGTTTGCTCAAGATGATGAATTCAATGGAAATCATAGTCTTGGACGAAGGACGAATTCTTGTGAGTTTTGAAGTGTAGGGGATGCATTTAAATAGTAAATTAGTTTTTCAGAATCAGATGTACCAGACTGTGAATACACACGTCTGCACGAAGTACGACCAATCAAAGACGAGCCACTGTAAAGGAATTTCCTAGAATTCTCATCATCTCATCATCACTATTTTCGAATCGCAATTGAAGTTTGCCAAAATTAATTAAAATTGAAGTTTGCTTTCATTCTTGTGTCAACTTAAGTCAACTAAAGAGCAAACTTGTCATGCTTGTAGGCAGAACTTCGCATAAAATTAAAACGTGGCATTCCCCAATCGCGAAATTTTATTTGATCACGCTAGGTTTTTGCATGCTTAGCCATATTGTAATTATAATGAATTTTAAATTCCATCAGTGGTAATTTATTTTCCTCTGGCATGTACACTTTATGTGCATAGAAGTCTAGACAGGCCTCATAAGAGTCAACAACAATGAGTCTACCTTCAACTTCCATGATTCTAATCCGCTGTGTTCCGTGATCCAATTATGCCATAAATATCGATAGGAGGGATAAAGAGTCACGTTTGCTTTGCATGGTTGAAGGCATACTAACTTCAGCATGTTAATTCCAAAGTTGCAGATGAGATAAGCAGATATTGACTGATGCTAATTTAAATCATAATAAAAATATTATGTACATTCTCGAAATATTTCAAGCAGTTATGAGTTCGCTTATGTTTGCATTTGCATTTTGTTTTGTAAATTAGATTTTAAGAGGTGAAATTATAAGATAATTATTACAAGGATATAGAGAACAACATCACTGCATAAGTTTTATGAGGTTAAGCAGAATACTTGGCCAGACCGGGTAATCTTAAAGTAATTTGGAATTTGGAATTAGCATGTTACGTAAAGATGAGGTATCTCCGAGGTACAAATTGAATCCAAACTA
>JAQFZA010000851.1:0-12620 GCA_034695115.1 Desoria olivacea | reverse complement strand
AGCCCTTGAAAGTCCAGAAAAGACAGCCACACACAGTGCACTTATCGTTAATTGCAAAAACTCCGTCGGCTGCAGAGAACATTTCCTTTAACACTTTGAGAAGCATAATTCGACGAGATGACCCGAAATTACATACAAGTGGACCAGTTTTTCGCATCAATTTTTGATTTTATGAGTAATTCATTACTACAATTATGCCCTGAGTCCTGAGAGTCTGGAAAAACTGGAAAGGATTACTCGTGTAGTACGAACAAATAAAGATATGGCAAAAAGTCGTAAAAGCTCTCTAAGAGAAGAAGAACCTCCAGAATGATGGAAGGTAATGTGTGAAAGAGTAATGAGTTTTATTACCACCTCTCAAAAAACTGTTTCTCTGGAAATCTTCATCATCGCAGACTGGTTGGGCTGTGGAGTATGTAGTTGTGTTCTTATGTGTTAGATAATTTGTTATTTTTTACTACCTCCTAATTTACGTTCTTCCTCTCTTGATTATAATCCCCAAAATTCTACCACAATCTTTATGCTTCCTTGTCTTCTGGTTTTACTTTACGATCGCAGTCATTATTATTATCGTAAATTTCTGAAAAATTTACTTCTCTGCTTATTAGCCTCGTTGATAGGGTGGTTCTTTTTGTGGAATTTAAGACAGACTGCTAAAAATCATGACGAAACAAGGACTATTATTTGAAAACAGCTCCGATACATCCCAACTGATTCCGTGAATAGAAGTACCATTTTCATTTCAAGCCGAACAAAAGGTTACATGAATGACTCTGAAACGGCTATCTCGTAGTAGAACGGATCCAAGCGACGCAATATTTTAAACATGGTTCAAAGTTACCAATTATTGCGTTCTCCAAGAAGTCGACTCATTTTATGCACGAGAATTCAATTCTGAGTATTTAGGTCAACATATCACAACGGAAATAGGAATAGTAATGAAATACTGTTTGCTTATAATAATTCAGACTCAATTCCAATATTTACATCCTCATTCAAGAATCGTTCAGGACTGCCTTACCAGATGTTGCAGAGTTGCAGAGTTACAAGTAACGTCGAAAAAGGAGTCAACCTCAGCAGTTGGCAGTCAAGTTGCTTTCTCTCCTTTGATGGAGGAGATGATGAACACGTCAGATCTGAAAGAAGGAAAGAGACCAAGGCCTTTAATCAAACTGGAAACGACAAGAAGAGTTTTGGAAAGCAGATTCTAAAATGTGAGCATTAGATGTCCCTCGTCAGAGATTAAACTCATTAGCAAAAATCGATAAAATTAAGCAAGAGTCCTCTCGTCCCTGTGCCTCATGTTCATGAATACTACAAGGTAGATTTACCGGGAGACGGGAGTCGTAAAGAGAAATGATGCCCAACTGTCAAGTCACCTACGAACCGACACGACGAGAATCTTGGGGTTTCAAAATTAATCTATCTTGCGCTTCCACGGTTCATTTACAAAATCAAGACTTCATTGTTATTATCAGGATTTCCGCCCAGAGAGTAAATTAGAAAACTTATGAAACATTCAAGTCAGGCAGCAGTGAAAGTGCAACGCCCTTTCTCCTACAAACTCACTAAATTTTGATGCATAAATTACCACAACTTCATATACACTGCTGGATGCAAGAGTAGGAGTGAATAAAGTAGCCCATAGTCCCATAGACCTCTTCTTCCTTTATACTCATCCATCATAATAACACCTTATTATGCATAAAGAGGTTGTGCTTCAAGTCCCTTAGCATCTTGAAGGGAAAAACTTCCCTTGGCCGTGGCCCACAAGTTGGGATAATTAGCAGGGGAAAGTTTCATAACTTGGGACCCAGGGATTCAAGACAGGATCTTAACAAATGAAGGATTCGCGACGTCAGTGTCAGTCTTTCGTGTTGGGTAGGAGGAAATAGTTTTAATTGATCTTTCGCCAATTAGGGATACCATCATCCTCTTGACATTTTTATTCAAATATTTTTGCAACTTTGAAGGAAGGGAGTTATAGTTCATAGTGAAGTGGGTACCCTGCATGAATTTTGCTTTCTATGTATATATTGTTAATAACTATTTTTCGAGGCCTTGGAACTTTTGTAAAGTTCATGGTCAATTGTTCAGTATCTGGAGCTTCAAATCATCTTTAAGAAAGACAAGAGCCTTATTTAAAATTCTAATTTTTATCAGAACTTGGGAAGCCAATGACTGTTTGCACTGTTTACTACACTGTGAGGGGTTAGTCAGTTTTGGTGCATTAAAATGAGATAAAATAAAATATAATCTATTCGTCTAACCCTATATTGTATTTAGAGTAGACCAACACGTACAGCACATTTTGCAAATGACCTAACATTTGGCAAGATAAGTATTTCCTTCCCCTCTCTCCACCATCTGCTTACTCCTCTACGTATCTTGTAAATTTTTCACACAGAACGTGAGTTCACTCCTCAAAGGGAGGGTAATGGCTATCTAAGATCGCTAACACGCGTTGTACGTTACGCAAAATGGCAAAATGTCCTTTCACAAGTTCTTACACCTTGGATTTCGATGGTTTGTTATCTCTGGGGGAAAACGTGTCTACTGTACTACTACTCCATCCTTCTCGACACTTGGAACGTTCAAATGGAAGTAAGAGTAGATGCAATCATTTTACTGCTAGAAAAACAGACAGCTTGAGGTGTACGAGGTGTCATTCTTTTGAAATCGATATTTGAATCTTTCAAAGTGAGTTTCTGGAGAACTTATCGTAAGTTTCAGAATCGAACCTTATGGCAGGCTGGGTTTTTTTGGGATTTGAACAACTTTTAGAGAAAATGGAGCAAGAAGATTACGAAACCGGATTTACTTGAAACTGGATATCTGATCTTAAAATCAGATCAAATAAATCTCTTGGCTAAATATGGGGTATCGGATCAAAGAGGGAATGAAATGGAAGGACCTCGTCTAATTTCAACCTTAGAGATCGAGTAATTGCATGGTATCCCAATCTAATTCATCTCTGACCTGCCTCTCTTCACACATTAACCGTGACATGTACCAATCTAAAGATTTAAGGTTTTAAGAAAAATACAATACCCTGAGGTTAGGGTTCAATAAACGGTTGGCTTATAAGACAATCAAATGTACATTCATTCTAAATTCCATCTCTTAAATTTAGGTTGGTATAATACACTGAACACCTGCTACCCGTAATGGGATAATTTGATTTTATGTAATTGTAATGGCATGAGCTACTTACTTTACAGAAATTAAAAATTACCTACACATGAAGTCGGAAATCCCAGTTTAATTTCAAGACTTCTATATTTAATAGAACAGTTTTGGTTGCTTGAGCAAATGCCGTGTTTAAAATATATCAGTAAAAAAACCAATGTTACGAAGATGTTGGTTTGTAAAGTAGTTTTAAAATGTTTTGCATTAACCAAATCAATTCAATATCTCACGTCCACCCAAGACAGTAGAGATTTAGGTACGCAGACTACATCATTATCATTAGAAATCCAATATCTATATCCTACCCTACTCCCGAAAGAGTCTCTTGTCTAATTATTCCCATTTATTAACATACAAAGCAGCCTGGTCTTGTAACGTAATTTCTGTCCCTTCTATCTGCTAGAGATGGTTCCAGACTTTGGAGGAACTGAGGAACGATGAGCTGAAAAGTTGTAGAGAGTATCTATGCTACCAGAATAGTAAGGTAGAACAGGCAAAACATGGAAGCAGTCCTCGTTCATTTCTTTCCTCATAAATATTATCCCATTTAGCCAGCCATTCATTCTTGGTACATAGTTGCCTCATGCCCAAGCCAAGTATTTATTCCTAATTCCAGTATGCTAGGCCTTATAACCTATTTCCAGGATGCTTAGTTAGTTACTGTGCTACAACGTAGGGTAAACTAATTAAATCATGGTTTGCCGTGTAATAGCCCACCAGCAGAAATTATGTTTCTAATTTAAACCTCTGACTTGTTTATGTCTTTATTGACTTGCCTTTTTTACCATATTCGGCTCATACCACATGATAATAAATTTCGGGTGGCTTCCCGAGGTTTTCTAGATTAATTCTCTGCTACACATTCATTCTGGCTAAAACCTGCAAACCATGGCTTTATCAGCATGTTCACTAAAGCTGTCTAGTGTAGTAGGAACCATATTTTCTACAATATTACGATTCCGCTTATGAGCACAAAAGGTAAGTAACTCAAGCTGTGATTTTCAAAGGTGCCCTCAGACTTGTGGCAATGAAACGGATCCATCGGGCGTCACCTTTACGACGCAGAGAATACACAGCTCATTTTCTTCATGACAAGAAAGATAAAGCTGGAGGAGATCTACTCACAGTTCACCAAAAGGCCACAAACACCACAACCAATTTCAAGAGGTAAATTGGATCATGGAATTCGTTTGTAGTGCGTAGTGATAACTACCTCGACCTCATATCAACATCACAGCAGCAGCATACCTACAAGGACTTGTAAAATCCCCGGATCCTAAGAACTTGCCGAAAGAGAGCCGTGTGGAGTATTGACTACTCCCACGACATTGCCTCATACGAATTCCGAAATCGGGACACACAAACTGCGTAGAGAGAATCTCATCTGAACAAAGCCCGGTGTAGGAACTACAAGAGCCTTGCATGCTTTCACTCTTCACTTTCTCTCATCCTCTCATTCAGATGCACAAGAGCACGTTCGAAGTAGCCAAACTCCAAATCCACTTTTACAAACGAGAGGCTGGAACTGCAGTGAGGACGCACTCCTCGCATCTGCAATCCACAATCGCATCGCGGAGCTTAAGCTCGTAAATGTGAGAGAGTGAAAGTTGTGTAGACAATTCTATAATACTATTTTAGGAGTATACAATAGGATTCTATTGGCTGTATCTGATTTCAAGGGACTTGCACCCGTGATGACGATCCTCTTCAGTTACGCATTGTGGTCCCTGGATGTGGTCTACGAATACGATAGGTAGCTGAATACGAATAGCTGTTTCCTGGACTCTATGAATGATTAATTCCATAAATGCCTGAGGCAGTCAGGTAGGTATCTATGTATTCAATCCAAGCATCAAAAATCCTAGCAGTATAACCTTCAAAAAACCTTCAAACACGTGGAAGAGGAAACTAGACATTTTCATCCAGAATTCAAGGGGAAAGTCAATATCCGTTGGTTAGCTAGCAAACAGTAGATTCGATGTAGCTGGATGGATTTGAAGATGGTAAGGAACCAAGCAAAAATTGAGAAGCTCATAGCATTGGTATGGTGTAGTGAAATATACTTGTGACGCATATAGCACTTTTCTTGGGAAGACAATTGAGAAGATTATCATCATCCTATATGTGCAGAAACGAAACAGTTTTACCATCATTCCATGTGAAAAATCTCACATAATCCGGATATGAGGGGCACTAACTAAATATTTACATACGAAACTACACAATTTGGAAGACATGGACGTATCTGAGGACAAAATCTCTGTATCTCTTTGTAACTAGCATTCTTCTACAGCTTTATTTACACGATCATTGTACATCCTCCTACTATATACTACATACTACGAAGTAGAATGTACTACGGCGGATTATCATATTAAAAATCTTTACATGTCTAAAGTGTCCTTTCTTCTGGAAACGGCAGTGCATACACATACATACGTATTAGCTGCATAAAGCTTGTAAGCAAGTAGAAGAAGACAACGTGGAAGTCTCATATTTGCAGATCTCATCAGTAATTCTGCTAATGCCATCCCTTGCCTTGTGTCTACTAGAAGAGAGGCGAATGGTCGCATGAATAGCTAAGTTGTCGGGAAGTTGTTAGGCAATGGCAATATCAACAAAGCAGAGGCAAATGGCAGACTTTAAGTGCATTCTTTAACACATAAGAGATATATACACGTAATATCCTGTGTGTGTGCATCAAATGTATATAAAATGGTAAGCACACATTTCTGGTCTACTGTCTACAGTCTACCAAACCAAACCAACTACGGAAGCCGTGAATAAACACTAGAAACTCTAGAATCTCCACGTTCTAGAACCCGGACAAAGAACAGGCCCTGCAGCATCAATTCGGCTTAAAATGGCAAGTAAGGGAGCTTGTGATAATAACTAAATATCAAAGTAAGAGGAATGGCCATAGTTTCCTATAACTAGTTACAGATTCCTAAACATGATAATAATGACTCTAGCTAACTATATAAGGCTTATGTCTACGCTGCGTGGAGTTGTGTGCTACACTGGCGGATTATGCTTGAGATAATTTGGAAATATGAAGGTGTAATAATGCCCTAAATAAATGTGCAATAGTTGTCATTCTAAATATCTAAACTGTAATCCTCTAAAAACCAACTCGGTAGTATGTTTCGAAACTTAATACCAAATAATATTATCAACCATGAAATCTGCATGCCTGCCAGCTGACTCTTTTTGGCCTTAATTCGATTTCTAGTTGTTTGAGATTTTTTTTATTGACCGCTTGAACATTTAACAATTTAAGCTATCAAGTTTTTCATGCATTTTAAGTTTTTTAATTTGTAAATCCCTTACAAACCCTGAGCCAGCATGACAAAATATTAGAACCTCATGTTAGTAAGTAATTTAAAATCCGCTGCACTTCCATTTTAATTTATCTTCGTACTGGATTGGGAAACCCTTGCACATAGCCCGATTTGCATATCCGATTTCATATACACACATCCCAGCAGGTTTCTCACCTTCTCCCAAGCCCAGCAGAAGAGTTTACCTGCCAACTCGAATCATTTTTATTCCTATTTTAGAATCAGAATTCAGGATTCAAAGCACATCTTGAAGTGTTCAGGAGCTACAGCATGCAGTATCCTATTTTATACGTACCATAGGAACACTTACTGTGCAACCCATCTTCAATCCGTCACCTTGCTTGCCTCCGCCATGAAAAAACTGATTTATTCATAGAGTGTAGTGATATTATTTTGTGTTGTGTTTGATACATAAAAATAGGAGCATGCAGAGATGCAGAAGACTGTTAAGCTTCTGTTTGAGCCTCAATTGATACCGAATAAACACGGAGTAAAAAATTCTCACAAGTTTACTACTGCTGTAGTAGCTTTGGTACAGGGTACTTGATAGTGGCGTGGCCTGTTTAGGCCGACACTTTTTCTGGCCGCTTATGGTGCGGACTACACGTTAAATGTCGAGACCCGTCAAAAAACGGATGTTTTCCTTGAGCATGTGCTTATTATGGAAGTAGCAGTGTTTATGTACCATGTTTTCTCCTCTCTAGTGTTCGGTCATAAATTATGCATTAGGTAGGACTCATCCACTATGTTACTTTCGGGATTCTGGTTATATTTGTATCCTAGCGAGTTACCAGTGAGGAAACAACCGACAGGCTCACTCAGTCAGAAGTCAAACAACTCGTATTTCTGGAGAAAAAAAAATCCAGAATAATTTCGATCCATGTGAAATGATAGTGACTTTTCAAACTACTGGGTGGAATGGGTAGGTGCACTTGATTTTACATGGGAATCGAAAATCGAATTATGCCAAGGCAGGACAGTAGCTTGTTCAGAATCCATTATTCAGAGCGGTCAAAATTATTGGTAATTATAGACTCCGGTCCAGTAAATAAAAATCGATCGATCCATGTCCACTTAAAAATAGCTTAATTTTTTTAGAATACAGTCATTTTATTTGTATTTTAAAGACTTTGTAAATGCAAGTCTATTTTACCAGGCCTGCTGGATGTCCTTGCACTTGGTTTGGTACAAATAGCACTATGAGGACAGAGTGACATTTATACAAATGAGTCCCTGTCTCATTGAGCCAGTTAAAAATGTTTAAAGCCACCACGAACCAACCACTATGACAAGATGTTATGAATCATGACCACAAAAAATCGCAGATGCTTTAGCAGGCTAAACTCTTTATAGGATTTGACAATTTGACTTGACATTTCTAAAAGCGTCAAGTTAGGGAGAAAAAACTGGAAGCTGAGCTACTGATTGATTTAAGAATACAATGGGTTTATGGGCATGCAAGTGATCGTTCATTTTTGTCTCCTGTCTTGTCAGATGCTGTCACATCTCTTGTTTCTTGTCAACCAAGTTGTAAGTTACATGTCCTTGCTTATCGCATCTGCTAAAGTAAAGCCATGGATTTCTGTCTTTTTGCTATCATTCATGTTTTTCACATCGCCAAGCACACACAAAGATCACTCTTAATATAATATGCAGAAGAAGAATGCAAATGCCACTGCCGACTGGATATTACAAATGTCCTTTTAGAATTTAGAATTTATTTTACGATCCTCAACGTCATCGTCATAAAAATCTTAGAAGACTTCCAGGAAAATGAAGCCATCTTTACGTAACAACTTTACTTCGAAAGAAGAGCTTCATTTACACATTAGTATTCATACTAACCCTGTCTGATTGCACTAAAATTGTTAACCATACATTCGACCAACATTTACAACGATGCGTATCATAATTCAAATAACTTACGAAGATCTGCGAATAGTTTACTTTGTACATTGAAGTGCATTCATTAGTTTTGGTTTCTCCTGAAAAAGGACATGAAACTACATCAAGAATAATAGACAAATAAGACAAGTGAGGCAAGTTGTAATTATTATGACAAAGTTTCAGCACTCTGTTTTATGACAGTGTGTTTGTATTTGGTTATCCACAGTTCTAGTTAAGCTGTGTCTCTCTGTGATCCTGCGATGTCACCATTTACTTAAAGAAATCAACCAAGCAGGTGTAATTCTAGCTTGAAGCCAGATTCTCCGGATTCTCCCCTATGTTTCAATTTCACTCAAGTGGGTCCTATATTTCTATCTTGTACTCCATCATGTCAACCCTGCCTGGAGCAAATGACAGTAATCCAACCGAAAAGTAAGTGGTCTTGCTCTCGGTTTGAAAGTAAATCCAAGTTACAAATGAGTATAAGGTGAAGTCAGACTAACACTTTATGTATTTATGTTGGAACAAGTTAGGAGGAACCTAGCGGGTGCTACATACCTTTCAAATTAGACTGAACTTGTTAGTTGCGAGAGCCTCAGAGCCCCGAATGTATTTGAGAAAAGTAAACATGTTCAATGTTCGTTGTTCAGCATTTTGAGTTTGAGTCCCCTCTGACCTTATAATAATAAGAGTCCTCGTGTACTAAAGTTGAGGCTGATGAAGTCAAACCACAACTTTCCGCCTCGATGTCCTTTCTATTCAAAACACTCAAACAGCTCCTTCCTTACATCTCTTAGCCTTCTAGCCCTACTCGATTCTTGTGACATGAACTTGTCTCATTTAAATATTAAGGATGAATTGTTCCAAATAGGATCAAAACTCAACTCAAGCGGTTCCTTCATCTTATTCATAAAAAGGTTTTAAGCCATCAGACATTGATGTAATATCATAACGCTATCGGATAGCGTAGAATTCTTATAATTAAATCCGACTGTTGTGATGGATAACATGTTCATCATTAATATTTATAAAAAAACACCTTTACCTTTCGGATCGCTGAGCTTACATAGCAGTGACAAGAGAGAATCTTGCCTATCGTAAATTTTTTAATGAAATGATTGCAAGGATGATTGACAATCGAGCAAAGGAAATCCCAAAGTTGGAGGGATATGTCCCTAGAATATTAATAAAAATTTGGAAAATTATGTTTCCCAACTTGTTCATCAAAACGCTCATAAAAGTCACCCAGGGTATACAATATATGATTCCGGTGGGGAGGGAGTATAGATACTCAGTATAACCATCAAAGAAGGACTTGAGCCATTCACCATTGTCAATAATTCTGTTATGCACTTCCTTACAACAGCGAGAGGAATCAGGGGATCCAGCTTTCGGTCGTATCTGTCACTCTTCATTACGATCATTGACTGGAATTTGTAATTTTATGAGCTAAATCTGAGTAACGCTTTTAATACAAAATCTCCTGAGCAAGTTCATCCCCATCCTTCCCTAAAAATATTTTTCATGTGATGTGATAATACATCAGCAAGGAGGACACCAAGAAAAATTTTATGATATGATCCGTGGACCCAAGAAGACTTCTATTCTCCCCTAAAGTCTTTGGAATTATGTTGTTTGCTCGTTTTTATTATGCATTTTCTACTCTCGTCTTCTTTATAGCTTTTCGACACATCACACGCACCCTTGCCTTTCACGAAAATCCATTTTGGTTATCTAATCTCATCCTCCTCATCCAACGTCAGACAAACTCAGAAAAAACCCACAATCAACTGATGTTACTTCATTTGAAAAGGTAGCTCCTCTCTACTGTTGGCTGATGTACAATTTACACAAACAAGATGCCACGGGTAGAAGTTAGAATAGGCAAAGGAGGAGATGGAGATTGAGGAGATGGAGACTTTAGCCTTTACGAGGCTCTCAAGTCAGGCCAGATTACACATTACAAAGCATTAATTTTAATAAATAATACCGAACCAGAGTGACTCATCAATATTACAAAACTTTCCAGTTTAAATCTGCCATAGCACCATATAAACATCCGTTTCTTCCAGGCATAGCCTGATCTTTCTTCAAGACCATCAATATGCATTTCCATTACACAGTTCTTGCCTTATCTCTTAGAAAATTCGAAATCCAATCCTCATTCCATTCCAGTAGCAGTAGGGGCAATAACATATATAGTGAATATATAGCCTTAGAAAAGGAAAAAGTATAGGAAGTTTCAAGAAATCCCGAAAGATTTTCCTATCTTCCGGGTAGCCTTGTTAATTGACATAACTTCCTTCGACAAGGCTCGACGAGTTCCGAGAATTCCATTCCCCTGGCCCCCACCATGAGGGAGAAGGCCAGAGTCAGAGGTGAAATCCGTATGCCGTCCAAATTCATCTTGTTAGCATACTTCTAAACTAGCATGTGTGAGCAATTCAAATACAACATGTTTAAATACGAACATCCTATTTTTTTTATCAACCCTTGCATTGCAGGCTTCTCCGCTGCCTATGTTCTGTACTTGATTCTCTAAGATAGTTCTTTCCTGAGGCCCCTTGAGCATCGAATTCGTGCTCTCATCTGTTCATTCAAATTTAAAATTTTCTGAACTCAATGGGACTACCTTAAGGTACTTCTTTGTCAATGTCCAGTCCACTTGAGTTTCAAGAATCAACGGGGATCTCTTGGGGAGCGAGCAGAAGCTGCGAGAGTAATAAAATATTCCTCTTCATCCCGTTAGCATTACAATGCATTATGTCAAGCTAGATCAAGTCAAGGTTTCGAATAATTCATGGAGTGAGACTTCCAACTCCCGAGGAATGCAACTCTTCACGTTCTCTTTTTAACTCGGCTCAGTTTTTTTTCTTTACCATTCCAATTCAATTCTACTTAACTTCAAAATAGTGGGTAGCTGGTTATTTGACGCAGGAGGTAAGATTCAAGAATCAAACATATATTTAAAGGCTAAACCAGGAGAAATTAGTGAATCCGAATTAATCATGAATTCTAACTAACCCTAACTTGTGTTAGGATTCGCTAAAATATATGTACAACCTACATACAAAATATACGGAAAAAATATTACACTTACATGTAGCAATATCTAAAGACAATACAAGTCAACGCATCAGTAAAATTCTATCGGCCATTGATAGTTCAACTCAGGCCAAGCGAAGAAAAATCCTGCCTAATTGCTGACTCATTTCCACGGAAAGTCTAGCATTATATTTGGTCAATTAGTGAAGCCTTCGCCACATCAGTGCACATTGCCTTACTTCATAAGTCAAGTCATTATATATTTTCTAGAAATGAATAGTCAAACTACACCGAAACCGCAGCAGCAGCTAAGGACTTTCTGTTTCAAAATTACAAGTAAATCTGGAACTGAAATTGAGACTACAAAAGCCTACTACACAGTAGACCCAGACCATATTATGTATCCGTTTCCGAGTACCCTTACTTAAACTATGTTTTCTCAACATAACAGAAATTCTGGTAGCCGCAGAAAGAATCACAGAAAAGCAAGTAAAACAAAACACAAGAGGGTACATAATAGACCGAAAACGTGCCCAGCCTCGTATCCTTCACGAAATGCCTCCGAATAGTCCGTATCAAATCCAAAGCTCATTATCGGCCTTGTTTTGTTCCACAGCCCTACTTGATTCTTCCATATGAAACAGAAGAAGTATGAAAAATAATTAGGGAACCTTTCTTCGGGTCGGTACTCCAAAGTGGTCATGTACTCATAGCTTAAGTGGCTCAAAATATTCACCCATAGGCTTCTCAGCTCGTCTTTTAAGCCCTTTCCATCATTACAGCAATAGTAATACGTAGGTAATCTAAACTAGGGATGTCCTTTATGTAAATACCTAAATACTAAGCATGATTATTGACTCCGAGACTGGAGACCACGGACAAAGAATAATGAAGGCTGTACGATGTTTGATGTCTGAAGGTACACAACATGTTTACAAAGAACAAAGGCCGTGGTTCATCGGATGTTGAATAGCACGGTTGGTTTTTTATTTTTACTGAGAAAGTGTAGTCTGTCTCAAAAGCCTCATTACATCACATCATTCATCTCTCCTCGAGTGTTCTCCAGATTTTGGACATTTTTTCACTTTTCCTTTCATTGTCTTTTACCCTAGAAGCGTTTCATATTTTTTTTGTCTGGCCCTCCCTTCTATCTTTTTT
>JAQFZA010000850.1:0-12634 GCA_034695115.1 Desoria olivacea | reverse complement strand
AATAGTTAAAGGGGAATTGAAGTGACTTAATCACCCATTAATTATTTACCTCTTAAGTTATCCCAGACTCACCACGTGTCACTACAAAAGTTCAAGAGGATGGCATGGGGCAGGAATTGTCGTTCGTGGGACTGACATGCAAAAAAATTCAACTGGCTATTTAAGCTCCATCGTTACGTTTAATGGTAGAGCCGTAGATTCCAGACATGACATGACATAATAATATGACATGATGTGACATTTACGTGTGAATGCCTGTTTTTTCAGGCAGCATGTATAGTTTTTTTTTGGTATTTGGTATTTTTAATTGTTTTACAAAAAAAAAATTCTGACAATTATTTTTGTAAAATATTTAAATGAGTTTGAGTATGATAATTAATTATCTTTTTTGATTAAAGGGAAAACTTCAAAGAATGACAGCAAAACCACAATTGTTTTTACAAATTCTCCTGAAATCGTTAAAAAATAAGCCAAAGCCGACATGGTAAACCGGTACAAGTGACTCTTTGATAGGCAGACGGTATGGTTTAAAATCAATAACAACATAAAGTTGGTATAGGATGAAGGACATGGGCACCTAGGCTTATTCGTAATTCATAGTTGACACCTTCAAACCAATTTGGAATTTCAAATGCATATATGTATATGATGACCTACTCAAACCCGTATTCAAACACGGAGGCTATAAACCACGTTCAACACTTCCATTGGGTTCAAGTTGTACAGAAATACATTGAAGGTAACCCGTAGATTTAAATGTTTAAAAGTACATTTTGGACGAAGACCACTTGAAATTGCTGTTTCAACTATTTTGAATGATAGGGTCATCATCTGAACCAAACTATGGGACTTATATCGAAGGAAGCGGAATTGATTTAGCCACCTGGGTTTATTTCGGCTAAATTGTTCTGACCCACTTGCCTTCAAATAAGTTTGATGCGTTAAAATAACATTTCATCAACAAGTGGAGCAAAAAACCGTACACTCCGCACACAAAACTTTTACAGCCTATTGAAATAGATATTTCAAAAAAATTACGAACTGACTGTTATTGAACTTAAATTTGTTCTATGATATATTCATCGTAATATCTTAATATGATACTGACATTTTTTTTAAATCCGTGACCTTTAAAACATCGTCAAAATGTCTATCAAAGTTTAGAACTGTACTACAAAAATGAACCGACGACCAACTTACTACCGACAGACTGTAGCGATTTATACAAAATTGTAGACACATCTATTTTAGATCATTTCAAATTGTTTGCATGCAGAAAATCAATAGAACGTAGCTGATCAATTTGACATGTCTACCATAATTGTAATTCATCTCGTGATAATCGAGCCGAAAAACATGTGAAAAAGTCCGCTTTTACTCTAGGAAGTCCATACTGCCATAATGCAAGAAATGTTCCCAACACGCTCCAGCTATGCTTTGTTTTTTTCTATTATGTTCCAAGCAGATTGGCAACTGGGGCCGACCAGACGAGACAATCGTTAATTTAAATCCGTTATTCAATTCCCTTCCAAAGTTGAGAATAAGTGGGTTGGGTACAAGGTTTTTGGGGAAATGGGGAATTGGCATGCAAATTCCAAACTCCACTCTCCTTATATCTATTGTAGTCACAATATTCCAAATATATTCAAATGTTGACGAGAGAGAGTCTGTCAAAATCGCCAGGATCTGAGGAATTGGAAATCGATTCCAGCCTCTCTATATTTATAAGCTTGGTTAGTGGTGATAGAAACAGGGATACGTAAAAGCCAGGTCGGAGCTGTGGATACCGGCTAAAACCAGTTAAAGCTAAGTGGTTAACACTGGTTACAAGCAGTTTTAACCGGGTTTAGTGTTTAAAACCGGGTATAAAACCGGTTAAAACCATTTACAGCTGGTTTTAACCGGTTTTAGCCACCCCGTTTAAAACAGGGGGTAAAGCCGTTTAAAACCTAAGTTAAAACCAGCTAAACCCAAGTGGTTATAAATAGTTACAGCCAGTTTAAATCCGTTTTACTGGTTAAAACAGAGAGTAAAGCCGGCTAAAGCCGGATGTAAAACCGCTTAAAACCGCTTAAAACCGGTGGTAAAGCCGGTTAAAACATCGGGGTAAAACCGGTAAAATCATAGGTTAAAACCAGTTAAAGCCAAGTGGTTAAAACCGGGGGTAAACCCTGGATGGAAATACTTTGGAGTATTTGAAGCTATCAGATAATATGTAAGCGTATGTGGTGGGTGGTATGGTGTGCCAATAATAAGGCCAATCCAATAGGAATTCCTCATCGTCCTGAAACTTTAAGCTTGACAAAAGTATTTCCAAATTGCGAACATAACAGTGAAGGACTATCGACTAGCGGAGACGTAATTAAGAAATGTCCTCTCTAGGATATGACCAACTCGACTAAATCCATCTCAGCTTGGGAGGTTGAAGTATTCAAGGAAAGCTTGGAATGTCCAATATCAACAAAGTTTGCTGTCGAAAATTTCTTGATAAATACCGAGGAGCTAAGATTACAACTTTATAAGCTGAATGGATTACGTATCAGAATGGAATTTCAAGTCAAAAATAAAGATCGCTGAAAATTGAAAATATTTTTCCTTAAAATTTCATGAATTATCAGAACCGATTCAGTGTTTCAAATTCACTTTCCATTAGCCTGAAATTAAATGGAACTTGTTTATTTTTTTCATTTAATTCCACCTATTTAGAGACACATTTTGACCATTTTAAGCTCCCTAAAAACCTAGCCCTTGTTATGCCTCATTTCCAGATTACACCCGGAAACATTAATTTGGATTGTTTATAATTTAAGCTATGAAGCCCCACTCTGGATGTGACATGTCATATGTACAAAACTGATGCATTTAAAGAAAATGTAGTATTTAATTTGATTGTTACCAATTCTAAGGAATAATTTTGGCATACATTTTTTTTTCAACCTTTAATATTCTTCATGATAATTGAAGAAGATTTACCGAATCTGTTGTTGAAAACGGTATTTTTTTGCACCCTTAAGAACCGTAAATGAGCCCGTGTCTACTCAATTAACTTAATTATTATATTTCCAAATCGAACAATCAAATGTTTTACTATTTATTATTAACAACATTCACAATTAATTTTTAGGTTATCTAGTCAGATTTTGAAGGATTTTAAAAACTCATCTAAAAAAACTTCAGAAGGTGAAAAACAAATGGCAGAATTCTTTTATTTTTGGAAGACATTTTCGACATCGTTTGATCGATAGTCTCTAAATAATTTAGCCGGTGATGAGGGACTGTCAGGGAGGAAGTTGATACGTATGTTTTTATGTCGTCGGGTGAAGGATGTTTAGAATCAAGGAAAAGTTACAACAACACATACACATCAAGTTAAATAGTCCAGGTTACAAATAACTTTTTACTTGATACCTGAACTTTGAAATGATGTGGTTTGTCAATACTAAATTGAAACTAAAATTACCAACAATGACAACAACTTCAAAGCAAAGCCAATATTCGTCCGTCCAATGAACTCCTGTTGACAGTTTGTGGACATCGTTTTTTTTGGGGGGATTTTGATGTTCGGATGTTTTGAAACTTTTCAAAATGTCACAGAATTTTGAGATTTTAGACATGCTTATGCTAAACAGACCTCAAGATGAGTTACAAGCCAAGGGGGTCCCGAAATCGTTCAGACGATCGTCGTGAATAGCCGGCTCCACATTCTTGAAGATCCAATGGACCAAAATTGCTATTCCTTTCATTTCCACGTAATTTGTAGACGATCCAATGGAGTCATTTTGACAAAAAAAACGTTAACAAGTTTCCCTTGTCTCCTTCAGCCCATTATATTTGTTTATTTTCTACCATTCACCTCTGACCTCTGATCTACAGATAAAATAAGATTTTTCAACGTTTTTACAATCCCAATGTCATCGGTTGAATTGAAAGGTATTGGAAGAGTTTTGGAGCATTCGACTGAAACTACTGCTCGAAGAAACATCGTTTGTAACATTCATTCACAACATTCCAAATTTCGATTAATTGCAAATATGTCGAGGGTAAGTTAGTTTTGAGTAAAGGATAAAACAGTTGACAGTGTATAAAAAAAAGGATAACGAAAGGAAATTGAACCAGTTCTAAGTTTTGAACTGTTCGTATAATCCCAACTAAAAATAAGTTGAAGAGTTCAGAGTCTTAGTACACATGAGCCTCTTTTTTGTTCTTAAACTGATATTAAAGCTTACGTTTTTAAATCGATGTACGATGTATATATTAGGGTAGAATAGTTCATGAGATAATTATTATTTCATTGAAGGCATACGAAGGATACTTGGGGATCGATGCCACCGCTTGCCAAAAGGTATGGTCTTACCATGCTTACCATCAAGACTGTCCCTTTGATGACATCGGTTCCGGGGAATTGATATTTGCTGCGTATGGAAGCGGATATGGGACCGCCGTTGTTCCTGATCCTGACATTCAAGAATCGCCAGCAGTAGTACTACAATCAGGAGGTCCTAGAACTCTGTCTGAAATTCGATCAAAGATCAAACGGTGTGGATCTGAAGTACCTACTTCCTCGGAAAGCGTGTAAGACTCCTATGTTCCCAGTTCTCACATCTTCGCACCAATCCGAATTTCATTATTGACCTTGTATTGGATTTAAAGCTTTGAATCAATTTAAACAGTAAAATACTGTTCGGCGGAAAGAGCCTGAGGCCAAACTACATATTAGCTTCCTTCTCAACAACTCAAGAAACCTGGAATCAATTGGATAAGAACAGTTGCATCCTCCTCAACATTTCAATGGACAACTTTGAACCAGAGAATGACCTAGACTGGGGGAACCTTATTAAAAGTAAGTAACCAAAGTACCAAACCATTGCTAAATGCAAGTTTGAATCCCCTAATTTGTTGACAGCCAGTTTGATTTCGTAATTCTAAAATGACACTTTATTTAATAGCCCTATCAACTGCCAAAGCCCAACATGCTTTCCGGGACCCATTTCCGCTGCAAATAAAAAGGCTGAATCAAACCCGTCTGGAGGAGCTGTACCCGAAAGCCGACCTTAAAATATATTTGAAGGGGATGTGGGGTTTGAATGAATATTTTCAAAACATTCATTTCGTCTTGAAGTTCTCACGGAAGGGATGCAAGACTGAAGGAGTATGGATTAAAAGTCAGCAACTCATGGGAAACAAGTTACTGGCTGAAGGACTTCTGTCCGATTTTGCCATTAAGGCCGGTGGGAAGACAGTCCATTGTCATCGAAGTTTTCTAGCTGGTGAAGTCATATTTTAAGTTTTGTAATTACCTATAATAGTTCATAATAATCGTACCACCTTGAATTTTAAAATTTTATGTAGGACGAAGTGCGGTTTTCGCAGGGATGTTCAAATCCAACATGGCTGAAGTTGAGAACGAGACACTGACGATGCAGGACATGAGCGCTGAAGGTGTCGAGGGGTTCTTGAAATACGTCTACACTGGGAATTTGGGTGGTTGCATGGAGGATTCGGCAGTTGTTTTTGAGATGCTTCGTGCTGGGCATAAGTATGAGATGAACGACTTGGAATTCGCCTGCAAGACGATACTGGAATCAACCGAGGGCAGGATGTTCGATGCTGCCACTGCATTTGAAATATACCAATTCTGTGGGAATGTAGACGGACTTGCAGCTCTGCAGACGAAGGCAGTTCGGGTTTTGAAAGAGTGAGTTTTGGCTATATTTAATTAAGGTCGTGATAACCATAGTTAATTGCTTCATTGATAATTTGAATCACAGAAATGCTGAGAAATTCAAGAACACTGGAGACATCGGAACTTTGTTTGAATCCATCCAGTCCGTAGATGCTCGAAAGGCTTTTAACGATTGGATTTGTAATGCTCTGCAATGTGCATGAACTTCCATCACTAGGATTTTATTGGAGTGACGTGGGTTCAAAAAATACTTTAAAAAAAAACAAGTGATAACAGATTTTAACGAACTTGGGGTTCAGAATTAATTTTGATATTTACATATATCTACCGACTCCTGTAAATTAATGAATTAGAAATTGAACCAATGTTTGTTCTGGTTATTTCACCTTTTTAGACGTTTTTGATGCCATGAATTTTTTGAGACTTGTAGTACAAGTGTATGTATATAGGGAATGTCTTAATTAAGTTACTATGAATTGTGTGTAATGTTACAAATTGGTCACTGCTTAAAAGTAGACGTTTTAGCAAATGAAATAAAATTAATGTAACGGTTGTGTAAATAAGTACTTTATAATCTGGACGGTATGATTCATCCTTTTCCACTTCAATCAAAACAGAATGAGGATGTGAAAGTTTGGTTGTGATGATGTGAGGTGATGGCACCTGACTCAACATCGTTGTATTTTGTACATCTTTAGGTAAATAGTATAGCATAGCAAATCAGCTAAATCTAACCCTGTTTGGAATTTTAAAATATTCAAGGAAAGCTGGGAATCTCCAATAAATATCAAGAAAGCTTGATTGTAGATTTTAAGTAGTTGAACTGAAATGTTGACACTGAATCTGCAAAGTGAGCTTTTAAGGGACAATGTGCATTAGGGAATTTAAATTCAATACAGATGGGTTAATCGGGAATCTGCTTAAGAGGGACAAGACAAATGTTCCGTCCAGAGCTGTCTCGCTTGTGCGATCGTATTTTAAAACTTTTTAAAATTGCGTCGATCTAAAAAAAATCGGCGATGACAAGTCACTTCCAGATTGGGATAGTCAGGCCAACTCTCAATATGCCATGTACATACAAGACTGAATGCATTTAAATACAGAAGGGCGTTTATTGTTCGATTGTTTCCAAAGAAAAATTTAGACCAATAATGTTTTCTTCAACTTCGTTGCTGTCGAAAAGTTCTGGAAAAATACCGAGGAGCTTAGATGACAACTTCATAAGCTGAGTGGAATACGTATCAGAATGGAATTTCAAATGAAAAATAAAGATCGTAGAAAATTGAAAATGTTTTTCCTTGAAATTTCATGAATTATCAGAACCGATTCAGTGTTTCAAATTCACTTTCCACTAGTCTGGAATTAAATGGAATTCATATATTCATTCCATTTAATTCCACTTATTTAGATACCCATTTGGACCATCTAAAAAACCTATCCCTTATTTCCAGATTACGCCCGGAAACATTAATTTGGATAGTCTACAATTTAAGCTATGAAGGCCCACTCTGGATGTGACATGTCATATGTACAAAACTGATGCATTTAAAGCAAAAGGTATTTAATTTGATTCATACCAATTCTAAGGAATAATATTGGCATAATGTTTTTTCCAACCTTCAATATTCTTCTTGATGATTAGAAAAATAAGATGAAATCCATCTGTAGTTGAAAACGATATTTTTTTTGCACCCTTTAGAACCGTAAATGAGCCCGTGTCTACTCAATTAACTTAATTACAATATTTCCAATTTTAGTAATTAAATATTTTACTATTTATTATTAACAACATTCACAATTAGTTTTTCGGTTTTCTAAAAAAAATTCCGAAGGTAAAAAACAAATGGCAGAATTCTTTTATTATTGGATGACATTTTAGACACGGTTTGGTCAATAGTCTCTAAATAATTTAGCCGGTAATGAGGGACTGTCAGGGAGGAAGGTGTGTTGTTTAAAAGCTTCTGATACGAATGTTTTTGTCGTTGGGTGAAGGATGTTTAGAATCAAGGAAAAGTTACAAGATAGCTGAACTTTGAAACGATGTGGTTTGTCAATACTAAATTGAAACTACAACTACATACCAACTATGACAACTTCAAAGCAAAGCCAATAATTGTCCGTCCCATGGACTCTTGTTGAGAGTTTGTGAACATCGTTTTTTTTGGATTTTGATGTTCGGATGTTTTGAAACCTTTCAAAATGTCACAGAATTTTGAGATTTTAGAAATGTTCATGCTTCAAGCAGTGAAGTCAGTGGAGCTTGCAGCTCAGAGGAGGGTTTAGTAAATTATTCCACTTTTCAAAGTACTTAATTAGTTTTGGTCCTAGTACGAATCACTGGTGATCTGCAATGCAATACGAGTATGGTCAGGATGATAAGGGTTTTAACCACAAGGACAATCAAAGCTGCACTTTACCACAATCTTCAAATTAAAATCCTGAGACGGATCCCGGCCATGTTTTCAATTTTGGATCATTGCAAATGAGATGAGACCATTTTCTAACTCAAAAATGACTCAAAAATTGCAGCATGGCCTAACTATGTGAAACAAAAAATTAGATACTAATAAATCGAAAATATATCACTTTCAGGGTTACGCTGCAGCGTGTGTTTAACCACTGGGTTTTATTGAATTTCGCTGGGGTTTAATGGGTTTTAATGGGTTTTAATGGGTTTTAATGGTTTTAATGGGTTTTAATGGTTTTAATGGTTTTAATGGGTTGTAATGGGTTTTAATGGTTTTAATGGATTTTAATGGTTTTAATGGGTTTTAATGGTTTTAATGGGTTTTAATGGTTTTAATGGGTTTTAATGGGTTTCAATATAAAATCACATCACGGCTTATGGGGAGTGAGACTAAAACCTGCGAGGGACAACGGGTCATGCCTACGGCACCTTCATAAGGGTGGTAATTTAAATGTCTCCTTTCCTTTGTCTCCATCAGCCGATTAGTTTATTTTCTATCATTCACCTCTGACCTCTGATCTACAGATAAAACTAAGGCTTTTCAACGTTTTTAAAGTTAACAGGTCAAAGGCTGATTTGAAAGGTTTTGAAGGAAGAGTTTTGGAGCATTCAACTGAAACTACTACTCGAAGAAACATCGTTTCTGATATTCATTAAAAACATTCAAAATTGCAATTAATTGCAAATATGTCGAGGGTAAGTTAATTTTGAGTTAAACATTATACAGTTCACATTATAGATTGAAGGATAACGATTGAAAATCCATGCCCACTTCCAGTTTTAAGTTTTAAACTGTACGTATAGTCATTAATAAAGATAGGTTGAAGAGTTCAGGATTTCAGTATGCAGTACTAATAAACCTCTTCTTTGTTCTTAAACTCATATTAATAGGCTTACGTTTTTAAAATGATGTACAATGTATTTATTACGGGAATAGTTCATGAGATAATTATTATTTCATTGAAGGCATACGAAGCATATTTGAGTGTGGATGCCACCGCACGCCAAAAGGTATGGTCTTACCATGCTTACCATCAAGACTGTCCCTTTGATGACATCGGTTCCGGGGAATTGATATTTGCTATGTATGCGAAGGGGTTTGGGGCAGCAGTTCCTGATCCTGACAATCAAGAATCAGAAGCTCCTATAGGTCTGTCTAAACTACGAGAGGTGATCAAACGGTGTGGATCAGAAGTACCCACTCCCTCGGAAAGCGTGTAAGACTCATGTTTCCACATCTTCATTATGTATCAGCATTTTTTAAATGGCTTTGTATTGGATTTAAAGTTTTAACTCAATTTAAACAGTAAAATACGGCTCAGGGGAAAGGGTCTGAAGCCAAACACCCTGTTTGTTTCGTTCTCAACAACACAAGAAACCTGGACTCAATTGGATAAAAACAGTTGCATCCTGCTCAACATTTCAATGGACAATTTTGAACCAGAGAAAGGCCTAGACTGGGGGAATTTTTTCAAAAGTAGGTGACTTAAATAAAGTCCTTAACCACAGTCGAATGCAAATCCGAATTACCAAATTTGTGGAAAGCCACTTCTACTTAGTAATTCTATAAAATGTCTCCCTTCATTTAATAGCCCTGTCAACCGCAAACACCCAACATGCCTTCCGAAATCCATTTCCGCTGCGAATAAAAAAGCTGAATCAAACCCGCCTGGAGGAGCTGTACCCGATCGCCGACCTTAAAATATACTCTAAAACGATGCTGGTTTTGAGTGATTGTTTTGAAAACATTCATTTGGTTTTTAAGTTCTCACGGAAAGGATGCAAGGCTGAAGGGGTATGGATTAAAAGTCAGCAACTCATGGGAAATAAGTTACTGGCTGAAGGACTACTGTCCGATTTCGCCATTAATGCGGGTGGGAAGACAATCCCTTGTCACCGAAGTTTTCTAGCTGGTAATGTTATATTTTAAGTCTAATTGTGGTATCGTAGTTTTTTGAGAATTGTATCTTGAATTGTGATGTTTCATGTGTAGGACGAAGTGCGGTTTTTGCAAGGATGTTCGAATCCAACATGGCTGAAGTTGAGAACGAGACGTTGACGATGGAGGACATGACCGCCGAAGGTGTCGAGGGGTTCTTGAAATACGTGTACACTGGGAATTTGGTTGGTTCCATGGAGGATTCGACAGTTGTTTTTGAGATGCTTCGTGCTGGGCATAAGTATGAGATGAACGACTTGGAATTCGTCTGCAAGATGAGACTGGAATCAACCGAGAGCAGAATGTTCGATGCTGCCACTGCATTTGAAATATACCAATTCTGTGGGAATGTAGACGGGCTTGCAGCTCTGCAGACGAAGGCAGTTCGGGTTTTGAAAGAGTGAGTTTTGTCCATATTTAATTAAGGTCTTCATAACCATATTCAATCGTTTCATTGATATTTTGAACCACAGAAATGCTGAGAAATTCAAGAAATCTGGAGAGATTGGAACTTTGTTTGAGTCCATCCAGTCCGCAGATGCTCGAAAGGCTTTTAACGACTGGATTTGTAATGGTTTGCAGTGTGCCTAAGGCCTAAACTACCGTCACCAGGATTTGAATGGAGTTACGTGGGTTCAAAAAATACTTTTAAAAATACAATTGATGACTGATTTTGACGAACTTGTGGTTCTGAATTTATTTTGATATTTACATATATCTACCGACTCCTGTAAATTAATGAATTAGAAATTGAACCAATGTTTGTTCTGTTTTTTTTTTACCTTTTTAGACGTTTTAGATGCCATGAATTTTTTGAGACTTATAGTACAAGTGTATATAGGGAATGTCTTAATTAAGGTACTGTGAATTGTGTGTAATGTTACAAGTTGGTCGCTGCTTAATAGTAGAGCTTTTGGTAAATTAAATAAAATTAATGTAACGGTTGTGTAAATAAGTACTTTATAATAGGGAAGGTATTATTCATCCTTTTTCACTTCCATTAAAACAGAATGAGGATTTGAACGTTTTGTTGTGATGATGTGAGGTGATGACACCTGACTCAACATCGTTGTATTTTGTACATCTTTAGGTAAATAGTATACCAAGTCAGCTAAATCTAACCCTGCTTGGAAATTCAAAATATTCAAGGAAAGCTAGGAATCTCCAATATCAAGAAAGCGTTTGATTTTAAATAGTTGAACGGAAATGTTGACACTGAATCTGCAGGTGAGATTTTAAGGGAGAATGTGCATTAGGGAATTTTAAATACAATCCAAATGGGTTAAGCGTGAATCTTCTTAAGAGGGACAGAAATGTTCAGTCCCGCTTGATCGTTTTACAACTTTGTAAAAATTGTGTCGATCTAAAAAAAATCGGACATGGCAAGTTATTTCCAGATTGGGATAGTCAGGCCAACTCTCAATTTGCGATGTACAAGACTGATGTAAATGCATTTAAATACAGAAGGGTATTTATTGTTCGATTGTTTCCAAAGAATATATTTAGATCAATAATGTTTTCTTCAACTTCCAATATTCTTCTGAAAAATAAAAGACAGAGAGCAGTATATCTGTAATAGGAAGTGATATTTTTTTGTGCCCTTAAAAATCGTAATTGAGCCCAAGTCAACTCAAAATCTGACGACCGTACCCGACATTTCTAAACAATTCACCAGGGCATACTTGCAACATGCAGTAACTAATGTCTTTCCTCCTGACACGTATTTGATTGAATAGTTAATGTATTCTAATAATAAAATCAACATTGAATTCAATCATCCCAAAGTTCAAAATCACGTATAGCATGTCTCTAACTACATTTACATCATCTGAAATACACGGTTGGAATTAATTCTTCAATGTCAATACGTAAGACCAGCAAATCGACTTAATATTCAAATGCCAATTAAAGCTCTTTTTTGAACAACTCTAGCTTATCTCCCGTTCTTAACAAGTTGGGAGTTATATAACACACAACATAATGCATAATGCATTCCATGTAATTCTCCTTAAATAATGCTAAACATATAATTTCCCGATTAATTTATAAAATTTTCAAACTTATACAACCAAAATTAACCGCACTTGTCCAACATACTTTAATTCAAGGATGCCATAATCTGACAGTGACACTGCGTTTCTTGTGTCCAATTCCAAAAAATAGCTCATGCATCTGCACTAATTTTTTCCACCAATTCCATATAAAAACGGGTAGCCTGGGTACCATTAAAATTATCATCCAGAGCTCCTTCCCATTCGAACTGAAAACTATTTCTGCAGATCGAAAGTCAAAATGGTACTACAGATTAAAGCAACGTTTGTCTTTCTGGTAAGTCCTTTAAATATTTAATTGTATTTATTTATAGCAAACACTTTAATTCAAACAATTTATGGTTTCAAAGGTGGCAGGAATTCTAAGTGCATCATCTCTGAGCCTACTGGACACTCTTCCCAAGATTACGTCGGCCGTAATAAGCAAGTCCCTCGGGGCCCTGAACATCCTTCCCCCAATTTCAACTGACGGGATCACCGCATTTGGTTCAAAC
>JAQFZA010000849.1:0-12648 GCA_034695115.1 Desoria olivacea | reverse complement strand
ATTCTGCTGGACTTTGGATTCTGGTTTCGAAGCCACACCAGCCTTTGGGTTATCTAGGGAAGGAATTGACAGTTATTTATTCGTACACATACATTGACATGGTTAGGTTAAGTACTTAAGATTAAACAGGATTTTTGAGACTACACCTGCCCCCACCGTTAGTAAGTAAACACATTACCTCTAGATTGGACACCCACACCAGCAATTAAAATACTGAGTACAAGAGCCAAGGAGCCCCATTTCATTACAACCGTCGTCCTCCTGAACATGTTAGCCTGGAAATTCATTTCTGAGTTCAAAGTTCAGTCCAACCCTTCAACGGACTTCAACCCGTTCACTGTCGCTAATCAGATTGGAGTATCTTTTCGGATTTAATGGACTTTCCAGGAATATCGTCAACATTGTCAACATTCTGAAAAACCTGCAGAGTTGCAGAGAGAAGAGCCCAGAATTGAAATTGGGCTTTTGTGTGAACATCATCGGTCGGTACTTGTGACGTCCTTGGGGCACTTTGGGAAAATTAGATGCCACACTACCACTGACCAAAAGTTGGATTTACATACGTTCGAAGATTCGTGGAATTGGTTAAAGATCGACCAAATATGGCAGTCGACCCTTGTGGGTTTTTTGGACATCTTGTCTTCAAGCCTGGAGGTTAGCAGACATACATACATGGACCTAAATATTTATTGAAGATTGAATTTAGAAAATGAAGCATCAAATGAATTATGAATTAAAATTTGGAGCAGTGACCCTAGGGGGTTTCTGAAAAATTGACAGTCTCTAGAATCCACAATTTGGTTAAGTCCCACATCCGTATGTAACTATATTTTTAAAAATTATGTCTATGATTCATAGCCAGGCGGATTATGAAGTCCTAGGGTTGGTTAGGTTAGATTATAGCTTAAGTTAGCAATGATTATTTATATGTCATAGAATCATGATATTTGTTAACCCTCTTCAACACTATCTGTTTATCTATTTGTATATTCATAATAATAATTAAAGACACTGTTCTGCATGTTTACTGCTAAAAAAAAGTGCCTGGAAAAAATCAGTCTGGGATTGACTCAAGTTTCAAACTGAATGGCTAAAGAATTTCTCTCGTTTGATTTCTCTGGACTCCATGATGAACAATTGGTTGATGCATGTTTAAATATTACAGTGCGTTTGAAATATCAGAAGACACATTTTTGATTTAATAAATTAATTTGACAAACTACATAATAATAATTAACAATTCTCAATAAGCGTCCAAAACGACCAAAACCGTTAACAAAAGGTATAAGCTAATATTTTCTAGACCGTAATGGATAAAGTTAAGGCTATATGCAGGAGTTTATTCAAAATCCGTAATAAGAGTTTTAGCTTATCGACAATTTACTTAAAAATAGGAAGAATTGTTCAATTTAGGTCAGTATATACGTATCATGAGGGTCTCCAATATTACTTGTCAACTGATGAGTAAAAAAAATAATGATTTATTAAAGTGTCCATCGTAATTTAAATTTTGTTCGATAGTGTTTTTAATGAGTGGATAGTCCGTTCTCAACCATTCCGTTTTCCGACACGGGTCAGAAGAGCAGTAATGCAATCTTAAAACTGCTAAACCCAACCAACCCAACCCAACCTCTGTTATGGTTCTAGGAAACCGGGATTTATTACACCTAAAGATCTTCATTAAAATGGGTATTTTCTGATTTGGCACACCCTTGTTGTTACGACTAGAGTCAACGGTCCAGATTTTAAAATTTAAAGCTGTATTCCACCAATGAATTGTTTTCATTTTTCAACGTTCTTCATCTTTCAGGGTTTTTTGATATTTGTTGTACTGGTGCTGGATATCAACTCTTAGTAGTTCCAGTTCTTGTTAAAGGCTTTGATTAGTTAGCATTGGGCTTTAAAACATTTATTGAGACCCCCTCGGGGTAAGTTGTTGGTAGGCTAGTCTAATGTTATTTCTCAATACCTCGGATCTTAAAGGTTTCTCTAAAAGTCTTCATATTTGTTATTTTGCTGTATCATAATCATCATTCGGACAATTAAACGTGTATCTTCTTCCGTTTGGTTAAGTGTATCTGTTGATCATATCGAACGTGATTTTATGGAGGAAGGAAGGTAGTATTACTCCTGGAAATATTACTGTTCATGTTGATACAGGTAGCTACTGGAAGCCGGAAACTTCTGTTTGGGCTATTAAAAACCTTTGAGCTTCAGAAGGGCCACAAATTTTGATTTTACGGTACATGGGGTGAATGATCAAAGGAATGGAAATGATTGTAGCTATAGAAGGGGTTGGAATATTATATAATATTATTACAGGAGGGGGACGCCATCCCCGTCTCCAGTCAACGGCCTGGAGGAGCCTGGACTTTGCATAGAAACAAGCTGGCAGAGCCTATATTTATCCTTATCCCTTACTCGGAGAGTCAGAGGCAACTATTCCGACCAGAACACAAAACATCGGGAGTTAAGCCTTAAAAGTACTTTCTTGTTGTTCATCTCTGTCCAATTTAAATCTGAATACGAACTCGAGACTGCTTTTTAAATTTATTTTGTACCCTCCCATCCAATAAGTCTGGAAGACACTTGTTAGACCGTACCAGTTACAATTCCAAACAATCCATGGAGTCATTGCAGTCATATTTTGATTGTGTAGTCTCCTTTTTTCAAAGGAGTAACAATGGTTAGTAACCCTTTGCAGCTTATAGTGTTTTCGTCACCAATATAGCTAATGACCTTATTGTAAGAAGCCTAAATATTGTATTATTGATTAGTATGATTTGAGTACGACGGGTTTAAGGTTTATCCCAGTTTACGATTTTAATGTAAATGACAAACAATTGTGAAGTTGTGAATAATTTAAGAATTATATTTATGAATTAGACCCGAACATGAAGTTGGAAATCAACCCAGAAGTGTTTGGAGCCTTGGCATTTTACTCTGCAATTTTGATCACGAAAATACTCTTGATGGCATTACTGACGGCCAGGCAACGGTTTTCTAAAAGGGTATGCAACCTTTTAATTTTACTCTTAGAACTAGAGACGAAAATTAAGCCTTTTGATAGTATGTACAGTTTGTATTGCCTTCTTTCTAAATGGGATGTAGACAGCAATGTTTTGGAATTAATTGTACTTGATTTCTTCCTGTATTTTTAGGTGTTTAACAGCCCTGAGGATATTGCTGGGGACCCAAAAAAAGGGAAAATTAAATTCGATGATCCGGATGTTGAACGGGTCAGGAGGTAAATGACAAATTACCTGAGCACTACTTCCAATTGGTTTAAACCAGGGTTTCTTAAATCCCAGTTGTTTGAGTAACTTCCCATTAAAACCTATGGGATTTAATGGGATTAATCCATTAAACCCATTAAATCCCGCTTTAAACCTCTCGAAACCCTGGTTTAAACATGATTTTCCAGAAGATTTTAGTGGTTCCCAGAAGCAGTCAACTATGATTTGTCGTAGTAAAATTAATCAGGATTTTTGGGAGATTGACAACCCACATTAAAGTAACATGTAAAAAATGATTTTAAATTAAAACCATGCAGAAATGACAATTAGGCCTGTAATCGTGGGCTTGTCAGATATCCCTAGCTAGATTTGGGTGCACTTAGAGGTAAAATAAGAGAGACTTAAGACCAGAGTGTAGTTTGTAACTATTTATCTCTTAAGGTGAAAACTGGTGAAAACAGGAGAGAAAACTGGGCTTGACTGCTCAATATGAACTCTGGCCGAAGACTGGGGTGAAAGGAGTGGAAAGTTCTCTCTTTCCCCTCATCATGACTCATCATTCTACGTTTTGGCTAAAACTCCGACTTTTGGCCAAAACGTACCTAGCATGTACTAACTTGATTTAACATAGGAATCAGGGCAATGTGCGATGAAGACACAATGCATTACACTTAACATTATACATTTAACTACTAGGACTATACACGATACATTTAACAAGTTCATGTTACATGATTCAATATTTAAGTTAATTCACTCGACGACAGTTAGGCATAATTTGTGACGACGACATTGTCCCCAGCGGTGTTGGAGCTGCATCCATCACCTAATCGAAAGACATCGAGGACACAGATTTTGCAGATCGGACGACGGAAGATTCCCATAGCCGTCTTGACATCAGCGACGCGTACTTGGCCATCTTTCCCAGGAAATGTAGCAGTTACGATCCCTCTTGGCCAGCAGTTCCTTGGGTTGTTGGGGTCTGCAATTACGACAACATCTCCTGTCTTTACGGGGTTGACTTTCCCATGCCATTTGCTTCGCTGTATGAGACTTGGTAGGAACTCCTTCATCCATCTTTTCCAAAATTGGTCCGTCATCCTCTGTGCCTTTCTCCACTTCTTTTGTAGGTTCAAATCATCATCATCGAAGACTCCAAGTGGCTGGGCTGGACTTGAAGTACCAATTAGGAAATGGTTCGGGGTGAGACTTTCTGGATCCTTGGGGTCCACTGAGACGTGAGTAAGGGGTCGACTGTTGACGATGGACTCCGCTTCTAACATAAGGGTTAGCAGAACCTCTTCTTTGGGAGCTTGCTCGTTCAACGTCGCCTTCAGTGCCGTTTTAACAGAACGGACCAGGCGTTCCCATGCTCCTCCCATGTGTGGTGCGGCTGGGGGGTTGAAATGCCACTGGATACCTTTTGTAGTCATTGTTGTTGACAATTTTTCTTGATTAAATTCCTTGATGGAATTGCGGATCTCGTTATCAGCTCCGTGGAAGTTGGTGCCGTTATCTGAGTATAGATTAAGAGGACTTCCTCGGCGGGCTGACATCCGGTTGATTGCCATTACGCAGGAATCCGTTGTGAGACTGCCTGCAATCTCCAGGTGAATTGCTCGGGTCGTGAGGCAAGTAAAGAGGACTCCGTACCGTTTCTCTCTCCTTCTTCCGATGGTGACCTCCATGGGGCCGAAGTAGTCGACTCCGGTATGAGTGAATGGTCTCACATATCCACGAACTCGGACTTCAGGTAGGACGCCCATCTCGGGAACTGCAGGACTTGCTCGCTGATTCTTACAAGATTGGCAGGAACTCCAAGCACTTCGGACGGCAGTTCTGGCATTCAGAATCCAGTACTTCTGACGAAGCTCGTTCAAGACATGCTCTTGTCCCTGATGGTGAGAATTTTGATGGTGGTGTTGAATAATCAGTTTTGTAATTTGGCTTTTGTTGTCCATAATTACAGGGTATTTGACGGCCGTGGACACATCTGCTCCAAGGATTCGTCCATCGATTCGTATCAGCCCCTCCTCGTCAATGAATGGAGAGAGTTGACATAATCGGCTGGAGCCTGACAGATGCTTAGTTTTCCCATATTCAAGGGACTTCATTTCGTCTGGAAAACTCAAGCGTTGGGATTCTTTGAGGACTAATACTTCAGCTTCGTTGACTTCATCCACATTCAATTCTCCAGAGGTTCTTAGATTTGGAGTTCGGTAGTGCTTTATCCGATTGAATATGAAGCGTCTTACCCACGCCATGGTTCTTACGTGCTTCAGGTAAGAGGAAAACCGGTTGTAGTTGAGTAGAGGTTCCTTGATTGAAATCAGCATGACTATTTCTTCTTTCATTTCTTCTTTTGCTTCTTCAGGGGCTGTTGTTTCCGTCTCCTTGGGCCAATCACTCTCAGGAAGTTTCAGGAAGTCAGGTCCCAGAAACCATCTTCCATCTGGGCTGAGGTCAGTTGGGATATTGTCCCTGGTAGCGTCGTCAGCTACATTCAGTTTCGTCGGGACCCAGTGCCATTTGCTGATGTCCGTAAGTTCTTCGATTTCTCCGACCCGATGTGCAACAAACGTCTTGAATGTTCTTCCCTCTGCCCTTAGCCAACACAACACGGTCTTCGAGTCTGACCAAAAGTGAGTAGTGGTGATAGGGATTTCGTGTTCCTCCTGAATGCAGTGCGCCATTCGACTTCCTAAGACCGCGGCTTGCAGTTCCAGTCGAGGTATGGACATCTGACGAACTGGAGCAACTTTACATTTTGATGAGACAAATCCTACTTCTACGTCTTCACCTTTCTGGACCCGGAAGTAAGCAACAGCGGAGAAAGCCTGTTCGCTTGCATCGCAGAGAACGTGGAGTTGAATGGAGTCAGCAGTTGGGATCAGGAGCGAGTAACATCTTGGAATATGGACTTTAGATATTCTTTTGAGCTCAGAAATCCAAGTCATCCATTTCTGACCTAAAACAGCAGGAATTTCATCATCCCATCCTACTCCTGTCTTCCAAATTTGCTGTAGAAGAATTTGGGCCTTGATTGTAAGGTGTCCTACGAAACCAAGTGGATCGAATACTGACATCACGAGTCTCAGTATTTCTCGTTTCGTAGGGGTCCGACTTCCATCCAGAATCTCAGGCTTTGCTCGATTCAGGTTAATTGTGAAGGTGAACTTGTCGACATCTGGAAGCCAACGAAGTCCAAGTACCTTCTCGACTGCAAATCCTTGATCACTTACAGTCTTGCTTTGAGCTGCTCTCAGGTCTTCAGGAATGCTTTGGAGTACTTCAGGAGAATTACTCGTGAAGCTTCGGATCTTGAATCCACCTTCATGATGAATTTGCGAAACCTCTTTAATTAGACGGATCGCGGTTGCTTCTTCATCAGTGCTTTTTAGATAATCATCCATATAATGACGGAATTGAATATCGCTTGATGCTTCGGGAAACTCTTTTTCAAACCTTAAAGCATTCATATTCTTTACAGATTGGGCGGAAAACGGTGAGCAGGCAGATCCAAATGTCATCACGGAAATCTCCATCTCATCGGGTTCTCGATTCCGGTCCCGTCCTCTCCATAGAAATCGCTGAGAATCCAGGTCTTCTTTTCGAATCAGGATTTGGTGGAACATTTCTTGAATGTCTCCAGTGAAAGCCACACGCCCCTGTCGGAACTTGTAGAGGACTCCGACAAGAGGGTTTAGTAGGTCTGGGCCGGTGTACAGTACATCGTTGAGGGATGTCCCACGACTCTTCGCAGCGGCATCGAAAACTAGTCGGATCTTCCCTGGCTTGTTGGGATGCGTTGCCGCAAAATGTGGAAGGTACCACAGTCGTTCACCGTGAGTCTGGACTTCTGTAGCTGACAACATCCTTGTGTATCCTTTGGTCAGGTATTCATCCAATTTGCTGTAGTATTGTTCGGCTAGTTCTTGATTAGAATCCAACTTCTTCTCAAGCTGGTACAATCGTCGTAATGCCATATTCCTGCTTTCAGGGAGTTTGACATCCGGATTCCTCCACAGAAGTCCAGTTTCCCATCTACCATCAACCTGTATAGTTGTATCATCGAATATATGCTGGGCTTTGATGTCATCTTTGGACCTCGGACGCTCATTGATTACTTTGACCCCGAAGGTGTCCGTTTTCCAGTAGCCTTTGACCATCTGGTGGAGTTCTTCGTCCCGGTCACAGATGTGCAGGCTGTAGTCTTGGTCGACTCTTCCCTTCAAAGCAGCAACATTCCCGTGTACTACCCATCCTAGCTTGGTTCGGGTAAGCATGGGCGCATTCTTCCCAGCTTCGATCACCTCTCGAGCTACAGTGAGGTGGATGTTATCTTGGCCAATCAGGATCATAGGCTGGACGTCCTTCATGGACCCCAGTTCTACTTGCCGTAAGTGACTCCATTTAGAAGCCATCTTCTTGTAGTCAATTGTTTGGATTGGTAATTCCATCTTCTTCTTGGTTCTAACATCCGTCATGGTAAAGAACTCGTTTCTATTTTCAGCAGATATCTGGAGGCTCACTCGCTTAGATTCCACGTCATCTTGAGTGACACCGTTGGTCCATTGTAGAGAAAGTGGATCCGGCTCGCCTTGAAGTCCTAGTCTCTTGGACATGGATGAATCTAGGATGGTGCATGTACAGCACTCATCAAATACTGCAATGGTTTCTATTTCACCTAGTGGGCCCTTGAGGACAACTGGTGCCATTCGCAGAATAACCTTCCTTCCTGTCCTAGCGGGACCTACTGTGTGGAGCATCGGTTCACTTGAATTTGGAAAATAAGGCTTCGCATCTTTATGTAGTAAGGTGTTATGGCGCTTGTCGCATCCATCTTTTTCGCAAGTTCTTTTCGATTTGCAGGCTCCAACCTGATGTCCCTTCCGGAGGCAGCTGAAACATGCTTTGTTCTTGGAAACCCAGTCCCATCGTTTCTCTACGTCCATCTGTAGAAAACGGGTACATTTGAAGATGATGTGACCGCTCACCTCACAGAATGTGCAAGAGGATTCCTTCTTGGTATCTCCCCCCCTGTTTACGGCAGTAAACATCACATCTCGTTTCTTCTCAGGCCTTCTTTGCTGTTGATGGTGCTGCATGTTGTCTCGGAATTCTTCATCTCGGTAATTAAATGGCTCCCTGACAAATGTAGCGGCTTTGGCAAGTGATTCCATCCACACAGCAAAATCTTGAATGTTTACATCATAATTTTCTACCGTTGATACTTTTTCTCCCCATTTCAGGCGGAGGTTTGATGGCAGTTTCCGGACGAGCTCCTTCACCAGTTGTGGATTGTGGAGATGATGTGGTCTTTGTAGGGACTCCATCGTCATCGCCAGATTCATGACAGCATTAGAGAATGTTATCAAGCTGTTGAGGTCTGATTCTTTAGGAGAGGATGTCCCCTTAGCCTTATCGATGAGAATCTCGATTATCAGCTCGGGGGATCCAAATCGCTGCTTAAGGGTCCTCATCACAAGTTCCAGATTGTCAGGGGAGTACATCATGGCTTGAACTGCGTCCTTGGCTGGTCCACGCAGAGCTTTCTGTAGCCTCATCATATTAATTTGTGGGGTGTATTTGCAGGCATCCGAGACGGACTGGAACTGCAGTTGAAAGGTTGGCCATTCTTCAGGCCTTCCTGAAAAGGTTGGCAAATCCTTGCCCATAGTCTGCCGAGCCATCCATATCTTCATATCCGATGAATTATCTTTTGTAGAGGCGGCGTTGATAATTTTCCCTAGTCCCTGCAGAAGTTCATCCATCTGGGTTGGCTCCGAAGGGATCATCTTATCTGGTGGCGGAGGGGAACAGGAGGGCTTCAAGTTCTCCAGCCAAGCATGAATATGTTGTGGATGCTGAGTTACAGCTTTGGAGTGAGAGGTCAACGACCCATTCTCGTCCTCCTCCATTTCATCTCTGAAATCGGCCTTCTCGTTTTCATACCGCTTTTCGGTAAGCTTTCTCTTTCTTTCCCTGGCCGCAGCTTCAAATTCTTCTTCGATCTTGGCCAATTCTTCCTGTTTCCTTAATTCTAGGTCTCGTTCACGACGGCGAATCATGCTCATCCGTGAAGAGTTGGATCTAGTGCTGTTGATAATGGACGGAGTGGGGCTTACATGAAGGTCATCGACCTTTGATGTTGGTTCTCCTCTTCCTCCTCTCTTGGAATACGGGGTCAGTTCAGGCATCCCGAGTAAGTCCCCTGTACCATCTTCATTATCGACATCCAGGTCGAAATGATCTTGAGGGGGTGACTGCTGCGGTTCCTGAAGCTGTCCTGTCCTGTGGCATCTCCGCAGGTCGTTTCCGATGAGGTTTCGAAGATCCATGATTCTGAGTTTTCCTTAGGCTGATTTACTTTAATTTCGAAGGACCATGTAATCGTGGGCTTGTCAGATATCCCTAGCTAGATTTGGGTGCACTTAGAGGTAAAATAAGAGAGACTTAAGACCAGAGTGTAGTTTGTAACTATTTATCTCTTAAGGTGAAAACTGGTGAAAACAGGAGAGAAAACTGGGCTTGACTGCTCAATATGAACTCTGGCCGAAGACTGGGGTGAAAGGAGTGGAAAGTTCTCTCTTTCCCCTCATCATGACTCATCATTCTACGTTTTGGCTAAAACTCCGACTTTTGGCCAAAACGTACCTAGCATGTACTAACTTGATTTAACATAGGAATCAGGGCAATGTGCGATGAAGACACAATGCATTACACTTAACATTATACATTTAACTACTAGGACTATACACGATACATTTAACAAGTTCATGTTACATGATTCAATATTTAAGTTAATTCACTCGACGACAGTTAGGCATAATTTGTGACGACGACAAGGCCCATCATTACCTGCTTTGTAAAGGCAATTTAAAAAAAATTCAAGGAAATGGAAATGATGATGCTTTTTTAAATTCAGCGGATTGGATTTTTTCAAAGTAATGTGTACAATAGGTTTATCGTCATTTTAAGCTAAATTGTAAAATCTGAAGTCTAATTCAGCGGTGGCGGTGGTAGTTGTACGCTGTGCAGAGGTTTTATAAAGTTCACTTGTGGAGTTAACTTTCCCCAATGGTCTGGAAGTAAATAAAATTAAAAAAAGTTGTCTTAATCGATGGCATTAAATTAATGGAATTAATTAATTAACTTAGTCGGAATAACGAATAACCGTTATGCAAAATTTCAAAAAATGTTAATATTTCGAAAAAAAAACAAAACTGTCAAAAGAATTCAACATTTTGAAAATTTTGATAATTCTTATCTAACTTTTTTACTATTTCAGAGCCCATCTGAACGACTTGGAGAACATTTTGCCATTCATCTTGACGGCCTTCTTTTACTGCTTCACCGATCCTGATGTTCAAACGGCCAAACTTCTCTTTAGTGGATTTACGGGTAGCCGGATTTTGCACACTTTTGTCTACGCAATGGTCCCTATGCGTCAACCTGCCAGAGGGTTGGCATGGCTCGGTGGTTATGCCATCAACTTTTACATGCTCTTCAAAATTGTGACCCATTTTGTCTAACCAACCATACATTTCTGAATCCAAGCACAGTCGTCTGAAAAAAACTTTGTGGAGTAACTAACCCATCTGGTTTTTAATGGTTTTTATTGAATTAAGTCCATTAAAATCCACTTTTAAAGAAAACACTGGAAACCCTGGTCTAAAGATTTGCTTTAAATTGTTTAGAAAGATTATATGAAAAACAAGAGTTAATGTCCGACCATCATTGCAATGAAATGCATACTTGCCACACATCAACTGAGGTTGGTAGTTAATCTCCTAATACAAAATACGGTTACAAATGCTACAATTTTGAACTTTTGAATGTCATTAGGTGATTAGAGTTGTATTTTAAAATCGATCTCAGGCATCTCAGCCAATTAAAAAATGGTACAAAGGTTTGCAATATCTGTTAATTTAATACTCTCTACTCACAAAACAATTTGTAATTACATTACTTTCTTATAGTTAAGGTTAAAGCAGGGTAAACATGTAAGACCAAGATGTACTTTAATAATTTAATGATGTATGGTGTCAGTGTGTGCGCCAAGAAAATAAATGAAGGCGCACACCATAATTTTGTATCGCGTATGTCAGAGGTCAGTTGAAATTGTTCCGGTGAGCATGAACTTTAATATTATTGGTGTGAAGTTGTGTCATTTTAAAATTATTCTTGTACTCAATTCGGCAGCACAGGTACATAGTCTGTGGAAACAAAGTGTAAGCACTTTTAGAAATAAACTTTAGAAGTAAACTACTTTTGACTTGCTTTATTATTATTATTACTCACATTCGAAACGTTGGAGTTGGTCATGCGATACTTCACATGTATTTTGTTTACTTAGTTTTGGAAGTTGTAGGAATGACATTTTTGTTTTCAATTTAAGCATATTAATATTAACAACATTGCACAGCTCACTGAAAGACTGCTAGGCCGTTCTACGAGACGTATTAGTGTATTGGAAGCCATATCAATTCGTGTCCGACTGAATCAAACTTAAAAATGCGGTTTTAAGTAATGGAATGCGATTTATTTCATTTTAAGCTAACTTTTATACTGCTAACGATTTCTTATTACATTATTTTTGGGAAATTTTAGTCAACCTACTAGGCCATTTGATCAAACATCAGCTTAAATTGTTTTCCGATGGTTGTCAACTTGCTCTATTCTTTTTTATTCATGTTGGAGGCGTTTGCAACTACGGGAATTCGAAATCAATCCAGGAAACTAAGAGCACACATTGTAATTACCATCTTATAACTTTTTTATATGAAATATGGACTTTCATTGCAGTTTTAACGTTTGCTTATTATACCTTATTCATAATGGATATAATATACGTTGCCCGTCTTTTACTAATTTTTTGCCCGTTTTTGTGACAAAACATGGCCGCATAATAATTTTCGCACTTTTGCTTGCCCGTTTAGAAATAAATTTCTCCGTTGTTTAAAAATTGAAATGATCAAATCATTGAGGTCAAATTATTTATTGGCAAACAATGAAGGTAAAAAAATATCGTAGGTTTATTCTACAACCAAGGATTCCTTATACAAAGCAGGCTTTTCTCCTGGCCGACGACATCAGAGCAGCCTGAAATAAATAGTTTCGCCTTGTTACAATCGTAGAACGTCAGAAAATCCGTAACTTAAATGAGAAAAGGATTCCTGATTAAAGACAGCTGAACTTACTTAGCCAGTCTCTCGTAGTAATTATCGTTGCTGAAGATCCTCTCGGAAAACTGGTCCTCGAAGGCCTCCTCATCTGTAAGATTTCCCCCAAGGGATTCGGGTAGAAAAGCCGGGGGCACCCACTCGTGCAACGAATCAATGTCACTCGAGTGAAAATAAATCTAAGTAATAGTCATTAAAAACTGTTGACATCTTTGACATGATGATGA
>JAQFZA010000848.1:0-12652 GCA_034695115.1 Desoria olivacea | reverse complement strand
TTTATCCGCTGGAAATTAGAGGGTTGAGGCTCAATTTGAAATATTTGACTACACACACACACATAAACAGGACCGAATCACCACCAACAACGCGGATCCACAATCCACACAAATACATAAAACAACATCAATGGGACAACTTGCATAATATGCAGATGTAAGAGACCCTGTGGACTTGCCACGAACAACCTATTCATGTTCAATTTATTTAATATTCAGTTGATCACCATTCTATTGTACGAGGATGAGGACTACAAGACCCCTTTGCTTATTCCTGTTCTTCTTTAGATCATGTTTGTAGGCAGATTGGATGAGCTAGAGGTTTATGTATGGACCATGTGTTTATGCCACGTCCAGGTTCTATATTATAAATATATCCGATCCGAACTCTTCATTCTCTAATTCATGTAAAGCTGATAGAGGACCCTCAACTCCCATTAGTTTTGCATTTGAAGCATAAACTTGCATTTCAGCTCGGTAAATTCATATTTATGCGTGCATATTACACCATGAAGAAGGGGATTGAGTGAGGCATTAGATATTATGAAGTTTGGATTGAGGAAAGGAAGTATAATTTTGATTCAAATTCAAATCCGAATCCACTCCTTCATTCATCCATCCATTCAACCATGATCGTCATATCATTTGATATCATCATCATCAAAATCATCATCGTCATTCAACCACGCATTGCATAATCCCCGTGAATCGGGACTTCCAGCAATTGTACGATACACGATGGTTCAAATCTCGGGAGGGAGGAAGTTGCAGATTTAGATCTAATCAACAGATATTACCTTGATATAAGTTGTACGGGTGACATGGTCGACGCTAACGATCTTCCTGAATGATACTTTTTAGAATTGCACAATGACTCTAGTTTTAGATGCGCTTTAGCTCAAAATGAAAATCCCCTGAAAGATGCATCAGGATGGAGTATATTCTCGTTCCACTGCAGCTCATACATAGAAATAGATTCATATCCTTAGATAACAGAAAAGGAAATTCATATCCGTATGGGTAAACAGAATAAGGTCAGCTACAAAAGCGAAATTCATCTCGCCGGTCGTATGTCATCATCCAGAGTATGGAAAAGGGACAGCTGTCTCCTATGAAATACATTATGACCATATTTTGCCTTTTGAAAATGCTAAAATTGCATCTTGTTGGTGGTCTATCTATACGCATGCATTGGCTTAATATGAACACAACACGGCGATACCATGATCCGCTCTGGTTACGACGAGGACGACTGTCTGGTTTGTGCCTTTGAAGCCGGAAAGTTGGCTAACAAGGCGCACTGGGAATTCATGGCACAGGATGATAGAGATTTAGGAGGACTTTTTTGCCGAATTCTTTAAAGCGAGAGAAAGGGGGTGTCTTTTATTTGTACGTACTAAAAATCTAGAATACATATATGGTATGTATCCTGAACCCTCTTCATCATATATAAATTGTACAATGCAAAATTCAATAGTACGACATAGGCTTAGAAAATAGGCATGGCAAGGGGCTAGAGGGACAACATCGCATTAAAAGCATGAGTTCATGAAATTAATCACTTAATCTGGTGCACAATCAGCTGTCACTAACAGTCGACTTGTAATCAGATTTGAGATGTCATTGAAAAATTCTACCCGAAGTCTACGAGTAATTAAGCTCATTTTTTATTTAATCGATCTCCGCCACTTTGATCCGATTTCACTTGTCACCGGAAGAAGGTTGGTCGGCCTCTTTCCCGTTTGTAAATACAATTACATGTTTCTTCTACTTTTCAAGTTCTACCCCATCCGAATCCAAAATTCTTGCAGTTGCTACATTTTCTTTTATATTATGGCTTGGCTTTATGATTTCCGATTTCCTAGTGTGGGAATGCCAACAAGTTATGAGCCTTGATAAATAAATACAATGGCCAACTAACTACTTTCTTTGATGTTATTGCTTCATTGAATGAAGAGTTCGTAGAAGTGAAACACTATGAAGGAAAATGAGTTTTCTGACTAAAATCTACCAAACCACCACGTTTATGTGAAGTCAACAGTGTGGAATATTGTTTGGGTAAAATGGCTAAGGTGAATTATGATTCCCTTTGAAAAGTGTTGCGTGTTAGCTGTCATATAGACCAATGACTGTTTTGCACTTTATGATGGCACCTCAATCAACCCAATGACCAGACCAAGCCAAGTATGTAGTACTTCATATACACACATACGAACGAACACCTCTTCTGTACTATATGGATGAACTCCACTTTCCTTCCTATCTCACTTCTTGTCAAATATTTCTTTCCTTTGCCACTTTCTCTCCAACAGCAATCTACTTCACTTGTCAGACTTTACCAATTAAATATATCTCCTGTGTCATAACTTTCCCAATTCTTCGGCAGTCTTTCTACGTTACCACTTTTGAAGTAGGAAGTGTGTACACATAGTTTATAAATACAGAGTAGAGACTGACTCAAAGAGTTCATCAGGAAAATAATGCTTTAGTTTGAAGAGAAAGAAAACATGACTATTGCCTACATGTGCATGTGTATTATGTGTTACCCTTTCTGTCAGTTGTCCCTCCGTGATCAACTTGGTAACTTCTCCACTCTCTGTACTAATTACCTGCATGCAAAAGGGCGATTCTCCTCTCCCGTGTTTAGTCCGTTTAAGTCTTGAAAAATTCATGTTCTTCAACTATCCCGTCACCATTTGGAAAGTCTATAGGAACTACAGGAGGCGATGATGATAATGCTTAGGTACACAAAGAACCATCATGAGCAGAGAGAGAGAGACTACGGATTGGCTAATCAGGCCAATTTAAGATGAATTCGATCCAAGTTGGAAGAAGTCTTCTCCATTCTTTCCTAGTTTTTCTTCTAAAATCGGTCTTATTAAGGAGTATAGGAAGTTAAATTCTGATAGTTCCTCTACATTTTGGAAATTCTAGATTTCAGCTTGGTGTAAAAGGCCTTTGGAGTTTATGAGGAGAGAGGGAATGTGTGCCTTGGACATTTCACTTATAATCACTTGCCAGACAGTTTATTCCAAGCACAAGAACTGTGTGCCTTTCTTTCCTTGCCAGATTGGGTTAGTTTCTGCAGATTCAGATCACAGAGAGGAAACTGGAGCAGTAGATTGAAGAACTGGAATCTGGAAATGGAATGCAATAGAAATTGGAGCTCAGAGAGAATACGTTGGGACCAACCTAGATTTTTATCTTTGGTCTATGCATTACGACCTATTAGGGTACCTCTACAGTATATAATCCCGTATACTTATTTAGTACCTATATACGTTAGTACCTTCCGGATTTGATGAGAATTTTTCCAGATTGGGAATAGTGGATACTTAGTACTAACAATAAGAGAGGAATTCGGTCTATTGCCCCATTACTAACACGGATTCTATAACAAGACTAACTGATCGAATGTCCAGATAACTAAAGATACGGAAGGACACATATGGACAGACATAGATGCCCAGGCCCACACGCCCTAACTAAACTTTCTTCTCCTGTATCTCTGGAATCTAGACGACTACTACGGTCATAAAATTGGATGGGGTACTTGCATTGTCAAATTTCAATCTATAGTTCTGTAAAATGCTTTAGAAAAATCCGGAAGAAAACTTTTCTTCGTCGTTCGTCCCCCTCAGCTCGGCTAGTCAGAGTGGCATAGTCTCATAGTAACTACACGTATTTGTAGGAGTTGGGATTGTCAACAAGGAAATGGTTAGAGAGCTGGAGTTGAAGCTGTAAAATGTAATCACTCCCTTCCTACTTACGTGCAATATTTATTTCAGTGATAGCTCTCCGTCCAAATTGAAATGGAACACGACATCGGTGATAACAGTTGCAGGTCCTTGCTGCAATGCCCAATATGTACAATGAACATGAACATACATTCCGTTCTGTTCTGTACCCTAAACGGGTGGGATGTGTCAGCCCAGCTTTGGACTATTTCACTCAAGGTTTTAATTTCCTTCAATCCCTCCACCCAAGCAGTATTTGTAAATATATTCCCCTTGCACGGATAAAAAACATATACAAGGATTTCAACAGTTTTACCTTCTCTTGGGACCGAAATAGCACCAATAAATAAGCTCATTCTGTGAAGAGGTTCACAGTTCGAGCTCACATGTCCTCGGGTGTCTCCAGGTTATTTCTTCCTTCCCATAGGAAGAAACAGGAAGGAGGATTAAGGAGTTTTTTCTAGAGTTAAGCAACTTTTGAAGGAAGTCCGGTCGTGATTCCTTTACTAAATAATACAAATACAAGCAAAAACGCGTTATGTGCAGGATGGTCTTAAATTGTGCGAATAGTCTACCAACCAGACAAAGCCCTGTCTCTGCCCTTGAGTTCATTTGTTTTTGTTGCTATACTGGTAGTACATCTAGATCTAGAACCTAGACTTACTTTAGATTCATTATAATAGCTAATGCGGAAGCTGGGTTCCCCCAAAGCAATGTCTTACATAAAAGTATGGAATTTTTGTTAACGAGAAACGGTAGTGGCAGCAGCTTTCACTTTCCCAAGAGTTGATGATGGTACGAAAGCAATAGACTTGTAGCTGTATAGCATATATCATGGCATGTTGCTTAAGAAAAAGACTTGACCGTCATCTGCTATATTTCTTACAGCCTTCCCCAGTTCAGATCAACTAAAAGCAGGGCTTGCTTTTTAATCTCGATCTTCGTTAAGGCTTAGAGCTATATTGCGTCATTTCGAATTACATCCCACTCCTGCTATTACAAAGATGCCGAAGTTTGACAAGGGATACTTTTGCACATATACACAAGGAGACTTCGATCTTTCGAGATTCGAGACACAAGGTTCTGAGGTTCACTCACACGGGCAGGAAGGAACGCCGACAGAGAATCTCTACAATCCTTGCCCAACTTCCTCGATTACTTTCCAAAGAGATCTGGTGTATAAGTATATAGTTGTGCCTATGAATGTATCCAATATCTAGTATCTTTTTTCTTGTAATGCAAGCCTTTGAGATTTCAATACTCTAGCGTTTCAAGGGAGGAGAACCTAGAATCCAAGAAGCCAAAAGAAGTTTCCACTCCGCGTACTATATTGTAAGATTGGAACTGGACGACCCTTCCTGTGCAGACATGATCAGCAAAAGAGTTTTGTTAAAAGATATAAACTTGCTGTGACTTCGGCTTGAACTATTGCATTGTAAAGTCACTCTTTACTAGTCGGATTGAGAAGTACACGATATAGGATATTTATAGGCAGTTTTACTATAAACTACTTCCTTTTCCCAGTCAGCAAAGCAACATGAGAACATCATGACCTCCCGAAACCAAAGTCAAGTCGTCTTCTAAACTTCCATTTTCTTCGTACTTTGGTCGAGGAAGGAGGACTATCTGCATGTGTAATATAATGTATGAACTAAACTGTTCCTGAAACTCTGGCCATGCCATATTTTATTGTGAAAAACGACATGCCTCCTCGCATACATTCTTTCACTCTTTACTACTACGAACATCCAGATTCCATCCAGATATCAACGATCTAACGTGCTTTTCACAAGTCGCTCGGCACATAAAATATCTACATACCCACACTCATTGTAGACGTTATAGACACCTAAAGCCATGTACCTTGTATATAATGCTGCTTTCACTCTTCAGCCAGGTACATGTATATGCATCTACTCAATACTGTATATACAACCTATATAGGTAGAGATACATAAAGTCCATAGAGATTTCAATAGGCTTAGAAAAAGATTCATGAGAGACTGCTCCTTTTACTTATCGTCACCTAAAAATTCTCTCAACATCTTCCTCCTCGTCTCTCCGTCCTAGTACTTAAAGTTCCTCACGTTCAGTTTTGCTTTGGTTGTGCCACTGGGCCACCACTGCCAAGTTGAATGTAGAATGTTTTATGTAGAATGTCTGAGTAAGCCCTTAGGTACAGGAATGAATCCCTTTTATCTGAAAGGGCTTTCTCCTCCACTATTTTCACTTTCTCTTACAATTTAATTAAATCAATGATAGTTTTCTTTTCCTATTGTTCTTAAGAACCTTTTTCCCACAAGACTTAGAATGTATAGAGGAGGCAGACACTTTCTCTTTCTACTGAGTCAGCCATGTAGTATACCTATGGACATAAAAATATATAAATGTAGTAAGATATAGGTGGGAAACGAGAAGAGATTCCTTTTCTATAATCATCGTCGTCAACATCCTTGCCAAAAATAATAATACCTTTCTAAGCTGCTGAGTCAAACCTGGAGGAAGAGTTAATGAAATGAGAGACATTTTCATTTCGGATGTCATTCGCTGATTTTTTTCCTCTCTTCGAGAGATACGTATTTGCAAGTGCTACTTTTCATTTATTATTGTCTCTTCTACTTATTTAGTAGGTACTTTTATAAATTTGATGTCCATTTGAGATTTCAATGACCCTGTTTTCTTAGAGCGTTTTTAAGTCCCTTGCTGTGCCCCCATAGAGAGGATGAGCAGTGGTAGTTTTGCAGATAGAGTGGATTTGACACGGAGAAGTTTTGTCTTAAGTCTCTTCTTGTAGAATTATTAGAGAAAGCACTTTTCCCTATGGTTATTAGTTATTATCCTCTATCTATATGGATTGGCGATACATTATGTTTATTACTTTTACACAGAAGCTATTGCTAGCGGCAGGCAGGCAGACATGACTAATAAGTAAATGGAATTCAGAAAGAATCCAGAAAGTACAGGCAGGACTAACCAAGGCATTAAGGCAGAGATGGAATCGGGAGGGATGGAAAGTGGAAATGAAATAAGCTGGGACGGAGGAAAGCGGAAGAGGAGTAATGAGAAAAGACGTTTCCAAATTAGTGTCAGAGTGCGTGGTTGACTTTGTGTCTTCCTTGCTGCATTCTGTTATTCTTAATGGACTATGAAATTTTTGAGTCAACTGAATTCTATTCTATGTGACATTTTTTTCATAGTAAAAACCCTAGCAGTTAAGAAAGTCTAATAGTTGAGTAGAGTGAAAGCAGACAAAAAATTATGGGATGAAGGCTAACCCGTTTTTTGTCAAGTTGTAAATACTAAAGTGAGATAGAACGATGCAAGGGTTCAGAACTATAGCGCTCTAGCTTTGTGCGTTTCCACTGTCATTGTCAAGGAGCAAATTTAGCTGATGACACTGAATTGAATCGCGTTTCACGGCACAGCTACCCGTCATCCTCATCAACATCATTCTACAAGGTCCTTGACTAAAAGTCTGTTTGACTGAAGGAGTAAACTTGCTACTTCGTAACCTGCACTAAAGATAAGTTCCATTGTGCATCAGAACTTGAAAGGATTCCGTCCTCTTTGTGATTGAGAAAGACATTTGAAAATTATAAATGAGTCTTCTGGGAATGGCAAGTATGCATTAGTACGTACATGCATACGAATGAGAATGCTACGGATGAACCCTTCAGATTCCTCCATGTGGATTTTCATCAGAATGATTATCACTCTCTGACTTCCTTGTCCCTTCCCTTTTCTGAATTCTTGGCAAACAGTCTATGAATGTATGTATGTATGCATCAGAATATGAACATATACTAGATTTACAAGACAGCGTATATAAATAGATTTGCAGACGACGAGAGACCGCAGCTTCGGTTCAAGTTAATAAGAAGTAAAAGGGCAGAGATAGAATTTCACCCCAGTGGACCGAAACCACGCAGAGGGAGAGAAAATTACGAGGATTTCGAATGAGATGCACTTGTGTGATATAATAAGCTTAATAGTTTCACTTTTGTCTCCCGAACAGAAGTAAACCAGAAAGCAGAAAGCAGCTACTTTGTAGTCTGTGCGTATGAGACTTATGAAATGAATGTGATTCGAATACTTAAGAACTCTGCAACTCATCATCTCCTTATATGAAACCCACACCACTCAAAGACTCTAACACGATAGAAGTACTCTAACATTTCTTGTATTTTTACCCACTTGACTCTATTTACTTTACCACACCACAAGTCACATCCGATTATTTTGAGTGTCCCCGACCCCATCAAAGATTTAACAATGACTCATAGCGACTACTCTGGAATAATGGGATTCCATTTCGGTCGTACAGTGTACTATACCATATTCATTGGTCACACATTGTATAATATAATAGTACCCCATGTATAAGTATTTTGTGTAAAGATTTTTGGGTGTGGTTTTGAATTCGATCTACTTTTTTATGCCAGGTCACATCGTGCTCTGCTCCCATTCTCTAAGACACCATCATCTTCACTCGTCTTCCCCAGCAGCGGCAGGATATATGGGAGGTCTACCTTCATCATCATCATCCTTATCATCACCATCCATGTCCACTAACAACGCTAACGCTAATGCAGACGGTGGTAATGTGGACACTCCAGCAGAAGAACAACCAGGGCAGATCCTAGAGGATGATCTGGACTCAGGATCATCAATGCTAATGGATTCCCCGCTGTCATCATTGCGTAACGGAGATGACGAAGACAGTGACAGTAATAGACGCTTAATGGCAGACTCTCCGAAAGCTTCTCCAGTGATCCCCTACACCCAAGTGAAAATAAAACCCGGACATGAATTAAAGCTTAAATGTGATCTGAATAATACATACGGAAGAATCATGTGGTTACTGAATGGGAACTTGATTCGGACGGACAATGGCCGCTATTCAATTGAAAGTAAAAATAAAAAAATTGAAGGAAGGTTAACAATTAACAACGTTTTACACGAAGACGATGGGACCTGGATTTGCCATCATCAAACATTCGACGGGAAAGAACAGCTCTCCAAACCTATTCGGGTTATAGTCATGGGTGAGTGACATTTCACGGATCAAAGCTTCTCGGTCCCCCCGTTGCTCACTAAATTGCTTAGACAGTAAAGAGAATGAAATACTGCTGAGGTCGTACTGATACGAAAGCACATAGCTACAAGCTATCCTCATCCAGCTAGATGGTAGATGTACAACACCAGCTAGGATGTTTCCACCGTCAAGGAGGATATGATTCTATGGAGTCTAGAGAGTGAAAGTCAACAAAGAAAAAATATAAAATAAGATTGCTTTCCTGATCCTGTATAGTGTATGTAGCCTCTGAGCTTTTTAGGCATTCCATCTCAAGACTGAAGCTAGGCTATGGTGTAATAGTTTATGCAATCTTGTTTTCTTTATATAAAGAACTGCATAATGTGTACAAAGTACAAATACACAAGAACAGAGTGAGGAGAAACCGTTTCTGACAGGAAGAAAGTCTTGAACAGTGAACGGAGTAAATTTTCCCCGTGAGTTAAACGGTAACAGGGAGGAGAGAGCGAAGAGAGCCAAACTGGATTCGAAGGCAGTTGTCGTTTGTTGAGGATAAGATAAGATGAGATGGATAGACTTCGTGATGGAATAAAGAAAAGGGGTGGAATGGAATTTTGAATTGGGAATTTCCCTTCTAGTGAAAATAGTCTCCTTAGTCGTATTATTATGAATCTGGAGTCGGTACAATATAAAACAGTATAAATCCAATCCAGCTATATCTTTGTTCCTGATGTAGAAGACATATGAACTGTAAACGTGCATCGACCATCTCAAGTCTCTAGGCATCTCAAAGACGGTAAAAGTGAGTAGGATTTACCCAGGGAGATTTTATTTGCATTTTCATTCCAAGAGTCCAAACGATTAGGATTTGTTTGATGTTTGAAGTTTTACGTTCAGCTTCTACATTCTCTCCGGTTGTGTCAGTTGTCTATTTTACCAGTTCGGATGCAAAGGATTTTACTGCTTGTAGTAGCTTCACTCTTTGTATGACTGAAAGGGTGAGAAGACGAGCAAGTGCCCTTGCCATGTTGAATGTTTCCGAACTGAAATTGTAATGTAATCTATTGTGTTTTACAGCGGCTCCTGCAACAGTCCATTTGGAATTCGATGGCCGAAGAGTCTCACCGTCCACGTCCATGTCCGGATCTTCCCCTTCCGCGAGGGTGACTTATAGGGAAAAAAACAATATTAGTATAGAATGCATCGTACAGGGAGGAAATCCAGCTCCCAGAATCATGTGGTTCCTGGACTCGAGGAATCTGACCAACAGTAGTCAAGTTATGTCAGACTTTTTGGATGACGATAAAATTTATATTACCCGAAGTACTCTTCGTATCGAAAATGTGTCGAGGAGTGAACATAACAAGAGTGTTTTGTGTGTGGTTGAACACGAACTATTAGTTACCCCGAGTAATGAACCCTCCTATCTTAGGACGATGGCACAGTTCAACATCGAATGTAAGTTGGGAAGAACTTTCTTTCTAAAGATTTTACAAGTTATTGATGCTTTCCTGATGGGCTTTATTGTTGTGGGCCTTTCGGAATGTATAATTCTGTACAATATCGGTGGAAGAAATCGAGGCCAAGTTGATCCGAATAGCTTCGGGAAATATTGATGCGGCTTCCTAAATTTATAACCGTTTGTAATATCTAAACAGGGAGACCTGTTTTCCCAGTAATAATTTAGGGCAGTAAGTAATGAATCGTTAAATTGATCTTTTGGCACATTTCTGCGAAGATGTTATTTATGGCCAAGACTGCAGGAGAAAGTTTTATATCTCGGGAAGAAAAGCCGCGCACGCAACGGCATATCCTCCTGTCAAAAATAATTAAGTGTAGTTTCGCACAAACTGGCACTTTTATCCAAGAGGGTAGTAAATCATACTAAATCACATGAGCAATCATGACACAATTAGCCTCTGCCTCTTCTCCTGGGTGCTCATCTTCCTGCCTGTCAGAAAAATGTTGTGTACAGAATGAATTATTATGAAGCATCAGCCGTATAGGGTGTTAACTCACCCTCGAAACCTAATGAAAAGCAAATGTATTATAAAAATGTTGTTTATAATAGGAGGGGCATGCAAAAAATATATAATCAAACTGCAGCTCTTTTTCTTGCAAACTTTGGCTAGATCCACGCTGTAGTTGTCAAATGTAGGGTGCTCATGATATCATGACTCATGAATACTTGATGAAGCGGAAGGATGTGCAAAGCAAACGCTTAAAAATGTTGGCCTCACTGAATTTTCGAAGGAAAATAGTTTAAAAAAGTTACATCCTTTTCAATGACGTATCTAACCTACTAAAACTAAGTTTTGGACTCTAGAGAAATCTGCATTACTACTCACGACTTACTCCAGGCTCAATTTTACACGACAGCAGGGGCTTTTACGAATGCATTAGGTATTCTGGAAGTAACGGCTCATGTCACCCGCTGGATTTCTGGATTTCTAATAATACTTAAGGTACGTCGTGGCAAGTACATAAAGACACTCTTAGGGTCGATATTAGAAGCACGCCGAGCCTAAAGGCCTTGGTCTACTAAGTCTACTAGAATTTAGTGTTCTAGAATTTCTAGACCTCTGGAAGTTGTTTGTCATGGACAATATTCAAGGAATCTGAATAAGAAAAATGTCACATTTAATACAGACGCATTTAGAGGAGGAGGAAACGTAAGGAAATATTCATCTTGATTTGGCAAAACTGACTGCCTTGTTTGAGGGCTGTTCAGATGAACAGGGAGACGTGTCATGCATAATTCATGGTTGTGAGCTTCCACTCGTGTAAAAGCCTTGGAGGCTAGGCTAAGGCTAGGAGACCGGGTTGAGGTGAAACCTCGGTGAAAGAGCAGTCACATACATAACATAGGCATGTATCTGTATGTGTAGTAGTGAAGACTGACATAGATCGACGGACAGGGCATTTGGAATTTTGGATTCGGATGGATCTGTCTATAAAGGGATCTGCTTTTGTTAAGGCTACTTCCTGTAAATGCATATGGCCTTGGCATGCTTGTTGGATTTTGGATGTCGTACCCAACCCTTCGGTCTACATGATATAGGAATGCTCTGCCGCTTTCTCCGTGGCATTGCAAAAGCCTCATTGCAAAATCCTTGTGAGGCTTTGAAATGGCTAACATAGCCACTCTTATCTTTAGAATTGAAGTCCATCCGTCCGTATCCAATAGGATTGATCGCGTGTAAAGGATTTAGGTATAGAAAATACTCGATAAAAAGGCACTGAAGATACATATATTCCTCCTAGGTTTTTTTTAGTCATTCCCTTTCCAAGAGAAACTAACTATTTGATTTGAACAACGTCTCCTATCTTTAATGATGAAGGGCCATCTTGAACCATGTCATGAAACCCAACATTTCTCTCAAAGCCTCATTGACATTCTGCCGATTTCATACTGACCTATTTTTAGCAAAGGTTCTCGACGTTTGGTTTAGTTTTAGACCGTCCGAGAGTTACCAATCAATTTATATGTGCGCTGTGGTTTTTGTGGACTAAATCTTCCAAGTGAATAATGCTGTGCTGGTTCCCTCACTACTGATGCTACAGAAACAGCATACATGAGAGTTTCAAATACACTGAATCCTGATTATCATTGCAAATGGAAATCCCAATTCCAAAAATTTCGAAATCAATCCGTAAAGCAATTCAGCCACTCAGTCCATAAAAAGTAGAAAATAAATCCTAGCCTCAAAAGAGCTAGTGAAATATGCATGAGTTTCCTATGTGGTGGATTTGTATTGAAGAAGACCCAGAATCGACTCCAAGTTCCTTTAGCGGACTGAATGAATCCGACTTTCCTGTAAAGGCTTAAGTAGGTAAAACGAATGTATTACTTCATATAGAAAGTTGGAATCTCAGAATA
>JAQFZA010000847.1:0-12663 GCA_034695115.1 Desoria olivacea | reverse complement strand
GAGTTCCAAAGGGCTGATTCCGAAGAACTTGCCATCGCATTCATTGATGGGACATTTCAGAAAGCCAGCCTTCATGTGTTTTACAAAGTCAACCGAAACGCCAGGGGGGAGTCTTTCTTCGGGTGGAGGTCCAATGGCATCCCCACCATCAATTAACAACTTCCAGAACTCATTCAAATTGTTTGCTCCAGGTAGTCGACAACCCATACCAACAATTGCAATGGGTTCCAGATTCGGAGTCTTAATTTTCTTTGGAATTTTCGAAGCCTGCAATCGTCAAAGTTGTTTGTTTATTAGTTCTGCAATTTTCCTACTTTATTTGTATAATTATAAATTATGTAGCTAACCTGTCGTACTCCTTCCAGTATTGGCTTTACATCGCCATCGAAAATATCCATCCATTGATTTAGTATGGTCTGAAATGAAAGTCAAAGTTAATTACGTCTAACTACAACTATAATTAAGTACATAAAGTTCACTTTTTACAACCTTCTGCACATTCCCACAAGGTTGTTGGTCCCTGAACTTAACAACCTCACTTGGGGTTGCTCCAAAAACTCGAACGACAGGAACTTCGGTCTCCCCTCTAAAGTTTGGTAAAAAAATGTTTTATTTAGTATATACATTGTAATTATGCAAAATCTGCTTATACTGCTTACAACAAAGGAGAAGAAACGCGGAAGTCGAATTTAAGAACAACTTTATCCCCCAATCCATTTAATTCCGGTCCCCAGTGAAGCTTGATAACCTCTGAAAACTCTGTAAACACAATTTTTCATTTTGAATTCTTAAGCGCAGTTCTGGGTCATCAGTGCCATAAGATTCAGCGTTACTTGCTAACCATTTTTGATGCCCTTGGACCAGCAGATATTCAGGAGGGTCTCGAATGTGTCTGTACAAGGCTCGCAAACAAAACAGGAAGCATCGATCTCAGTTCTCTTCTTGTCATCTGATGTAACCAGAAACCCTAGTTTCTCAATTAACTCGTCACAATTCTTGAGAATCTGAAAACAGAGTTCACAACGGTCAAACTATTGTGAAATGGAAGCGGAAAATGATTTTAAACGTTTGTGACGATTACCAGAGCATCAGGCTGTACAAAAATGCATCGCTGAGCCCAATAGAGTTTCCAGCAGTACAGTTTGCAGTACAGCTCATCTGAAATTCCGTCTTGATGACCAATTCCAACTGGGACTTCTGTGCCGTCAAAAACAGCCCCCAAAGCAGCCCTAAAATGGATATCAACAAAACATAAACAGTCTTGGCTATAGTGACTGGAATGGTTAGACAGGTTTCTGTGTATGTACTTACAAACTTTCTTTGGATATGAATCTGGAGGTGAGGACAACGAGTTTCCAATCCGTTAAAGCACGTCGAAGGGATTGTCCCAGAACAAGAGCTTGGATTACTTGCTCTTCATTCAAGGCCATCGTCACCCAAGCCACGGACGACTTCTTGGAAACTGATCACCGAAAAGAAAGAATTGACGTTAATTAATTGATCATTTGAAATATGAATTCGAGGAGTGCAGAAGTGATGCTATGAAAAAATACTTGAAACTAGCTTTTTCAATTGTCAAGGCTTATTTGTTTTTCTTTGTGCATTAAGCGTTAAAACCTTAAACGTTTGCATTACATTTTTCCAATAAAATCTGTGTGCTCCATTTAATCTAACCCTTTAAATGTAAATCATGTCGTATGGAAAAACAAACGTAAATGGTATTAACAACTAAAGTGGAATTAATTCTTTTGTACATGGACTAGAAATATATCAACAACGACAAGAATTTCGACATTGAATTAAATTGAATCCCAAATCCCAAAACTACTATATATACTAAGCTATCTAACTACTCTAGAGAAACTCATCTCAAGCGTCAATAGTTTAAAAAAAATTACAGATAACCTTAACTGCTTTGAGTTTTGGACGCTTAAGATTTATATACAAAGAATGAAAAATTATCTCACGATTCATGTTGGTATCAGCTTTTCGATTGATCAATAATCACAGCAGATTTTATAGTCGAAAATTCAACTGTTCACACAATAAGAAGTGGTATAGGAATTTGCTAAAACTTCTCAAATATAAAACTCTACTGAGTCCTCTCATGAAATATCCAAGCCTTTATAGATTTCAAATTATATGCACCACGTTTCTCAAATGGCTCCCCGGGGAATTCCTATTTTAATTATGAATTAAGGTAGCTACTCCTAAGGACAGCATCAAAAGTGATAGAAGTAAGAAAACAATTTTACAAAAAATTGACCGAATTTGATAAGCTTTATATACCCGTCCATATATATTTCATTTTAGTGTAGTCGGAGAAAAACGGGGGGATTGCAACTTGGAGGGTGACTTGTTCTACAAAATGCGGTGGTTGTAGGAGTACCTCATTACCTTTACCAACGTCATAGTATCTAATTAACCATTAACTGCCCTTGTAATTAATTCGCTAGCAGTGAGTCTGAATAGTTATACTGGACAGTTTTGGAAAATGCAAACGAGTTTAAACGGATACGTAGCCAGTTGTGCAATTACATTTTGAGATATCTAAGTAATCTCGTATATAGTCAATGCCAGACAAGGCGACGGATGTTATGCAATTCTTTAACGAGTTATTGAATAAACCACAAAAGTGACACCGACCTGGCTGGATGGCATATACGTCAGCCAGGAATTTGTAACAATCTATTTCCCAGCCTTTTAGGAAAAAATAAGATTTATGTGGATGCCTAACAATCCATTTGCGACAACATCCTGCTGGAATCAGAATTAGTACTTACTTATTGTTTTTCTGCACGTTACCTAATTAAAAATAATTATTCAATTCAAGTTTTCATTTTCTGTTGTACTTGCCGTTAAGTTTAATCATCAATTTATTTGTCCAAAGTTTAAACTATATAATATGTAAATTGAAAAATCATGGGAAAAGCCATAAGGTTTTTCTTCCTGATTAGAATCTTTCCATGGTAATTATTCCAAACCAACTGCTAGTTCTGACTGGATATAGGAATAAAACTGAGGTTTACGAAACAATTGACGTATGACATACTGTATATAACTACTGCTGATGGGTAGTATTATTGTGACCATGCACCATGGGAGTTATTAGTCATCCCGAATTTAATGCAACTTGTATAAATGTCTCGCCGGTAATAAAAATGAGCTATGACGCACGAAGTTTGGATTTTAAATTTGAAGAACTTTTCTTTCAGTTTATAAATGCAATGATAACGAAATCTCCTTTTCGGTTGACATTTTGACATATGTTACAAATTATCACTTGAAGCTGTGATTTGTGATTTTCTTGTTACTATCAACCTTCTCATGTTACTGTATTTTATATTTTCATTTTTCCATGTCAATCGCAGGTTTAAAAATCCAGACCAAACATTTACCAGAAGGTTTTACAATATGATGTTTTCAAGTTTTCATTTTTTTGCAGCAATAATTAATGAAATGAAAAGGTTAAGCTATGGATGTTTTCAATTTATGGTTTTGGTTTTCTTAATTATTGATTAAAACCCACTTTCTATAAATATGCGATGCCATCCCACCGACTTTCATTCTAATTATGCATAATGACGATTCCATCCTGATACATAAAATTCTGTGAAAAGTAACTTACATATGCCAGTTTTGTAAGTTTTATTCAATGCATTTTTGCATCATTTTATTTATTTTAAAATCTTTACATTCAATTCAATTTTCTACTCTGTCTCTGGTTCCTCAAAGTACATGCAACTTTTTACTAATCAACATACTCGTTAACATCGATAATCTTTTAAATAAATGCCTTAACCATAATTTATTAAGCGGTATATCTATCTCCAGAGAATGGAATGACACGGAACGTGAATAAGAACATTTTCACTTTATTTTACTTACACTAAGAAACGTTATTAGGATACGATGATTCCAAACTATGCTGTAAAACTAGCCAAAACCATATGAACCTAAATACATACTAAACCGACATCTTTTAGTTATTTCACTAAAAAAAACTCGCCCCAGATTTATATAACCATGGTCGTAAATTACATACAGGCCTCCTCATTTATAGCAAAACTTATTATATTGCAATTACAGACTACGGAAGGTAACTAAAAGTCTGAACCACCGTTTTGCGTCTAAAAATAGGAAAAATAATTACTTTCCATCCTCCTCTGATTTCATAGCAAAACGTACACAAAGCAAGAGTTAGGACTGCTCCTAAAATGATGAAAAGGAGCTTTAAGTCATTCAAGTATACTTGTTTTCCTATTTCCTTCAAATTCTCCTTTTTCTTTTTGGATTTTTTACTTTTGCCCTCTGTACCATTTCTTACATGTTTGCTGAGTTGGAATTCATCCCATTTGGTTAGAATGTTGGACTCAAAAAGACGGGAGAGATGCTGATACAAGTCTTTCGTTAGTTGGTTTCGTACAGCTGCCCAGAACTCCCTATTTCCACTAATACTCAAATCCATTCCGGAATGAACCTCTAACTCCGGAAATTGTTTGAAGTACCCGAGTATAGTTTCGATTTCGGGAACGATATCAATCATTGCGAATTTATTCGGTAACAGCCGGTAATCTTTTGTAACGCTGTCGTTTGTGTACGTTTTGTAATAAATCAGCCTTAGCTTTTTCCTTTCAAAGTCTGGACAGGCGTCAAGCAAACATTGACAATGCCAATCGGGAATACAAGCAACTGTGGTGTAATTCAACATAAAATGAAAAGCTTTGTTAAAACGCTTGCTAGCTGGGTCAGTATTATCTACATCTGGAGGGATTGCAGTTTTTAGGTATGACATTTGGTCAGTACCCTGTAAAGCTGATACTGTAAATACCTTATATGCTGGGACTAGCTGGCTTAATCTCTCTGGGAGTACGAATTCTGGACTTGCTGTTCCTAAAGAAAACACGATGCTTTGGAACACATCTGTGATGAAGTTTCCTGATAGGAGCCAAAGACAAAGTACAACAGTCACTAGTCTCCGCTTGAAACCTTTCAGCCTTGAAGCAAATCTTGTGCTTTGCTCCAGTAAGGAGCCAAGAACATAGAGGGTTATGTAGCTCAAGGCAAAGCTGTCGTCCGTTTTGTATATAAGGATGACTACGGAAACATATGAGAGTACAACCAGAATGAGTACAATGTAAATGTCGATTTCAAAGCCTTTGGTAAGGAGGCCATCTTTTGAATTGCTGTTCCGAATTATATACAAGCGAAACTCGATGTGCCGTTCTGATGGTGTTATGTAGGAATACTTTTGGGTATTGTTGGCATTAAAATAAGTTTGTAAACTCTCGTTACTTACATGTGATTTGGATAATTCCAAATCGGGATAATTTTGAAATTGATTGAACAGATATGTATAATTAAATTTCTCCATAAATGATTTAATTGCGCAGTTAAATGTGTCATAATTACTAACCCCATCAGAAATGCCAACTAAGCTTCCACTACACAGAATCCATTCATCGTACCTGCCGAAACCATCCATATCTCGCCGCTGAACTAAAAGTTTTTCCAACTTCTTATCGGAGGCATACCTACTTTTGCTAAGGAGCAAAACTTGTTCAAGCTTACAATGACTCCAAGAAGTGTAAAGGTTCACATAATATAAATCTGAACTATTCAGTACACAGAAATACTCGCTGGTAAGGCTTACGATGGTTAGCTGCTTCAGATCAATGGTTAGCCTCGTGTATTGCTGTAGGCTCAGGTGGCCAAGAACATTGAATATGATGTAGTTTGGATTTTCATTCGATAATGAAGTCCGGTCAGACAGAAATGATGATACACTTGGAAGTATAGTATCGGAGTATTTTTTTAAAGAGATGACATACAAGTGAGCAAAGCAACTTGAATACAGACTTCCTTCGTATACATTCCTGACAGATCCAGTCGAGTTGTCTGGGTGTCTTAAATTCTGCCAGAAGAAGTCTACAACATGAGTTGTTTCATCATATTGCTGCTGTTGCAAAAAATCAGTTAAAATGTCTTTAGAGTTATAATCTGGATCAATTGAAACTACTCGAATTAAACAACTTTTAAATTGACCGAGCTTGTGAGATGTGGATAAGGAGTTGGCAGAAACTGGGTAACTGAGGGTTTGATACAGCAAAATAATTAAAACGATTTTGAAAGTTTGAGACATTTTTGTTTTCAGAACGTTAATAGGATGTTGCAGTTGAGATTGAGGCGTACGATAGTTTAGTGTAATGGACAATCATTTATTATTATATTAGTTCGGTAGAGGTTGATAATACATAAAACTGTATTACGAAAGTTTTGATTTTTGAATCCTTATTTTTTTGTATTAGTTGTAGTAGTTGATGTGATTTTGTATAGAAAATAATTCATTTTATATGCACGTGTTCACCTAAATAAATCGATTACAAAGCAACCCAAAGCAGCCCAACGCTGAAATTTTCTGGTGGTTTTATTGTGTTGAACTTTTTGTTGTTAGACAATAAATGGCAAATACAATCTTTTGAATTTCATTTCTTTTCAATTTTAAAATATGTGTTATTACCATACCCGGAAATTCCAGTAAATGGCCAGTACAGTGGAGTTAGTAGTTTTAGTAGCAAGGTGAACAATAATTCAATATCAAGCTCTAAACACTAACACGTCATAAAACCAGGGTGACTGGACAGTACAGAAAATTAAAATTAAATACAGGGACTTTGAAGGTTATCGTGAAAAATCCCAAACTTTTTCTTAATACCGTTAAAATTAATACCAAAATCGTGTAGAACGAAATTACATGGCTTTCTAAAAATAAAATTGTTCAAGAGTTAACGTCGAACAACTGATTTTATTGAATTCGTAAATGTACATCGTATCGTAGATTGCTGGTTCGTTGTTTCGCTCAAATGTCTGATTGAACTATTGATGCAATAAAAAAAAAATTGAAGTCCCGACTGTATCATCGAGAATTCCAACCACTTTAAACTGTAGTTATAATTAACATGCTGTACCAGCAGCTCTTTAAAAACTACATGTTGGATCAAATACTTCTGTTGCTTTGGCTTCTATTTCTCCTTCCTTTTGTCCATGTTTTTTTTTTATTAAAATTTGCCCCGTTTAGACAATAAAAATGATAATTAAACTGACCAATGATAATAAATGTATAATTAAACTTATGCAAAACCAATCTAATCGCGCAGCTGATTTTCTTGTTATTATCCTCACCAAATAAACTGACGTTACAGGGTAAATTTCTTTCGTTCCAATCGAAATCAACAAAGCCGCATTCTTGAAAGCAATTGTTACCATTGTGGGGTGAATTGTTGACCCTTGCACTAACAAAGCTAGCCGATTCCAATGTAGATTCGTAATTTATATCGTAACATAATATAAATACGAGCTAATGAGTTTGCAGAAATACTCTCCGCTAAAATGGTTACTTGCAATAGATGCTTTAGCCTCCCTTTAAAAAGATTGAAGTAGGACCAGCTCATGTACATCAAGTACATCGAACATAACAAAATTAGGATCTTCATGTGACGGCATTCTGCTGGTGAGAAAACCGGCCAGATCATCCAGTCGGTGAACTGCGGTATCGACAAAGTTGTTTATCGACAAAAGATACACATGAGAAAAGTAACTAAACATCGTGTACCATTATTGCTATTTCCTATTTGCATCCTTTTGCAGATTCCCATCCATACGTAACCTCCGGAGACAGCTCCACGCTATAACAAGTTGGTGAATGAGTCTACCCGGTCCGGTATTCTGTTACAGTGTCGGTTTATTTAGTTATAATCCGTATTCACTTAAACAAATCTGACTAGACTGAGTAAGCTGAGTCAGGTCGTTTGTTCGTGTGAATTTAGGTTCAGCACAAGGTTTCGAGTGGGATTTAATAGGTGGGATTTATTAGTGGGTTTTAATGGGTTTTAATGGTTTTACCCATTTGGATTTTAGTGGGATTTAATGGGTTTATCTGGCTGTTCAGAGGGGTAACGTAGCCTCTGTTTTGGGTACGATGCCACAGGGGAAGACCTACACGAGCTTTTCATCTTATAATTTTAATTCTACGACGTTTTACGTTCATAATACTTTTCAACAAAAAAATTTCAATTGTGATAAATTATTTTCATGGGTTTATTGGGATTAATTGGATTTAATGGGATTTATTCTTTTAACCAATCAGGAAGGATCAACAGAGCATAGAATTAATACAGACAAGGATCTAGCTTCACCCCAAAGTCCCAAACAGCAGAATTAGTTGATTCTACTGTAGACGGATTTATCTACATTAAGAATGAATTTAATTGAACAGATTGAACTAGAAATTTCAAGTTGGTTTGATTTGGTATTCTTGGGATTGCAAATATTTATTTTCACTTCATGCAGAATACAAAGTTTAGTAATCAATAAATCTGTAAATTAAATTCAAAATTTTTCGGTGAAACTTTGGAAGAAATTTGACTTTTCCTATTAATCCCATTAAATCCCATTAATCCCAATAATCCCATTAAATCCCATTACTGGGTGGGTTTTAAGTCCAATGGGTGGGATTTAAGAAACCCTGGTTCAGCAGTCAAAAATGTTTGAAATTAAAAAGACGCTACGAATTGGTTTCGGAAATCGAAACATTTGGGATGTCTGAACTGCAGTTGTATGAAGCTTCGGTTATGAATGCTGGCTGTTTAATGACTCATTTGAAAAATTCCAGATACTTTTTACTCACATCTACCTACTTAACGTTATAAGCTCAGTAGGTATTTTTTTAATTAAATAAGACTCAAGGTGGCACGACACGAAAGCATCTGGAATGAGAAGAATCATTAAAAATAGTTGCCGGAAGCTTTCAATAAAATTTACTTAGGAAATACCCTATATAACTCAGTTATTAACAGCAACAGGAAACGTCAAAATATATTTATTCTTTAGTGTAAGCCAATGTTACAAAGTGCATTGTTTTTTCACGTCAACTAAGGTACTTTGATAGAAATAAAATAAACGCAACAGAACTAGATTTGAATTATAAATATTTGCTTCCCATTTCTATCCTGAAAGTAAAAGGCCATCGGGTGCTTTTGAAGTGTTTCAAATTGTATATAATCATATGTTCTTTGAAACAATGTTAAACAACACAGTTTCACACACACATAAAACCAATTAGTGAACTTCGAAGGGCAACTTCCTTTAAAATTGCACTTGCCTGGATATAATTGCTTAGCTGCTAAAAAAAAGTATTGTTATTGTTTCATACAATAGGAATTTAGTTCTAATTAATGATTCGGTTCAATGTTTATTGAAAGAATATCACTGGGTTTTTTGTTCAACATTCAGGTTAGGGTCGTTTGCAAAAACTGCAATCTTTATAATTCACAGCAATTCTTGTGCTTGAAAGCTTGTTTTAATTATTTAATATTTATACAACTCAATCTTAGGATTTCAACCTTTCCAATCCTTGAAAAGTAATAATGCCGATTTTTTAAGCCACGCTCTGCATCTGCATGTCAATGAGACTTTGGTCGATAAAAGTTTTAAAAACATGTTTTCCGTTTGTCCAGATGCTTTAAAAATGATTTAAATTAGCTATCTTACAAATTACCTGTACACTCGGCATTCTCGTATGTTTTTGTAGTACTTTTACTTTAGTGAACTTTGGGAATTTGCTGATACCCGATATAACTACAAAGGAGAACGATAACTCCATTTCCAGTAGAATGTTCTAAAATATTTAGCATGTTTTGTTAAAACCAATTTTTCCTTTTTCGCTACCCGTTTACACCATCAAAAACTACACACTAATTACAATCACTGATTTCAACTACCCACCGTCATTTATCCATGCATTTTACAAGTAGACGCGTCAACTAACAACATGTAAAGTTTAGCTGTCCATTTTATATACTAGCAATTACATTTATATCTTACCATGGAACCTGAGGACTCTTTAGAATAAAAGTAATCATCAGAATTAAAGTGCAGGTTCAATCTCGGTTAATTGTGTTCATCTTCATATTCGTTTTTACGCTCTCTCGATTTTCGGAGGTGCTAAGGCTATAATGAATGTATATTTTTTCTTCCAATATGTCTCTTATGTGTACGTATAATTTTTGGTGGAAAGTAAATTCAAATACATATGCACTGTACATATTTTTTCAAAGAATTGTAAAGGAGATTGAACGTGTTGCCTGAGACGGGTTGTAACTTTGTAACTGCCCTGTAACACTTTTCTGAAGTGCTAGAATTGAGAAAATGCAATCACTACGAAATTCTTTAAATCAGTAATACAGACTTCAAGGACATTATCTAAAAATATGTAAGCTCTAAAAAATTATAACAAACACGTAAAGCATAGGTTCAAAATTCAAATAAAAACAGTCTTCTATTATCCTTTAGGAAAATGCATTTGTATAGATTGCATGAGAATTAAAAATTTCAAGGACAACCATTTTTTGTAGATCTTACTGCAACACCAACACTTTATTAAGCAAATCTCACATAAGCTACAGACAAGCCCGACAGGCACGCTATATATTTTTTAATCCTAAATGCCTAAACAGAAAAAGTTGTAATATTACAAACAATTTGTAATATTACAAAGATGAGGGAGTCTGTTATTTAGGTCTGACATGTTTGCTACAGCTAATCTTCAGCTAACAATAAAACCATGTTTGCAATTGCAATTATAAACAGCATAAGACTTTTCTGTCATCATCTTTCGTCAAGCCCAATCTTATCAGGATCCTCTGGAAACATCATCAAGAACGGACGTATTTACGAAAGAACTCAGCCCAATATTCTGTTTAGTTAAAAAGTAAAAGCTCGCATCAAATCATTTGGAGTAAGTACCGGGGAAGTTTGATGGCTAACTGACCATAAAACACAACGGTTCAAAATTTACGTCATAGGAATGACACAACTCCACTGTTTTTGTCTTATTTGTTATAACATGAGTCGATTAGGGAAGATTGCTTCCATTTGATTCCAAAAACATCAAGACGCAACAAAACAACAGAGATTTTCTGTATTTATTGTAGTAGTCATCAGACAGATCAGATCGAATTAGTTTTCTTTAGTTTACATATTAAGTTTAGTGATCGCCCACGGGCCAGTTATTTAAAGTTAATCAGCTTACTAATGTTGAATATTGTTAATTTCGGAAGTTATTTGTGAAAAAGAAATAAGTTAGACTCGACAAAGTTCAATTCATATAGAACTATACAATATTAGTATATTTTTAATTGGATTTGCAATTGGATATCACTGAATATATTTATTTGGTAAGTATCAAATTAATAATTAACTAGTTTTGCTGTAATCATTTCATACACATCGCCGTACTTGGAGTCTGATTTTGAGCAGTTTATATGAATCGGAAATAGAAATCCAATATATTGAGTTTAGGCAAAAAATGGTCATCAACATTAATTGCACTCAACACCTTAATACCTTAGGGTCCCGTTTTGCAGTTCATTTTACAATCATTCAGATGGTGAAATTCTCGCATACATGACTGGACAACGAATGTATGAATTAATAATTATAAGAAAAGTAAAGGGTGCTGTAGAATAGTTTATATTTGATCTTGATTTGGATTTTTTTAAATTCATTCGTACATAGTGAACTTGAGAATTTACAAAATTGTTGAGATCTGTAGAAGGATTTTTGTGGTTACAAATCCTTGCATTTAAATTATGGTTAAAGTTTTTATTATAAATAAAACAAACTTTAACTGTGATCTTTGCTGCACAAAAAATGCTCTTACTTTTTAGCTGATGTTCTTATAAAATGTAGTCCATCTTAATAGGGTTTACCATTTTAGTGAGGTTGTCTATCAAATCTTCCATACATTTTTGTCATTGATTCATATTTGCACCATCCATGACCTCAACTGCCAATATCCCAAGTAGTTTTACATTGCATTAGGTAGGAAAAAACTGTTATGCAGGATTTCCCTCTTATTTTTAGCTTATTTTTAGCTTTACAAAATTGATTACCATTATCTAAAGCTTCACCTTAGATAGATAAACAATTTATTTGTCTGCGACTCTAGTTATTTAAGTTCCCATAAAACATAAAACTGCATATCAACCTTCGCTGCACATGTTCACGAAAGGTCATGAGTCATAATATTGTTCACAATGTTATCATCAAAAAAAACCTCAAGAATGTTATCCCTTTCACTGCGTACCTCGTCCTCTTGTTTTGGAAGACCGAACAAAAGCCTTTAAAACACGCTCAATTCTTTAAGCAGAAAGACACACAAAAAACAGTTTAATTGTCTTGTTGTGGTATAAACATATGGTAACATATCTTTAATTCTGGGATCAATTAGCATACATTCAGTTTCGGGAAAAAGTATTCACGCAATATTTTCTCATCCAGCATAACTAGTTTTAAATGTTTGCATGTTAATACAACAAATCATGTATATATGTTTTTCTAAGAATTGCAAATTGAAAAAACATGTCAAATTAGATTTCAATTCAGACAAGAGGCAGATCTTCTCATTCAACATAACTACCTGGTTTAAATATTTGCATGTTAATTCAATTTATGTGTTATTACATGTGTTGTGAGATCAGGTTTCAATCATAGGTAAGAAGAGGCCAACAAGGTAAATCCTGCTGTAGCATAGCCGTAGATTCAATCTGTAGGTACTGCAGTCTACAGAATATTCACTTGATTTGATTGATTTGAGGTAACTAC
>JAQFZA010000846.1:0-12670 GCA_034695115.1 Desoria olivacea | reverse complement strand
TTAAAGCCGCAGACGAGATGACAGAATTGGAGAGAGACAGGCACGACAAGTGGAACATTTACTACAGACCTTGGAAAGTTACTCCAAGCTATAGAGAAAAGTCAGACCAGTATGGACCGAACACGGAAAGGACATTTCCCAGCCACAAAAATATTCCAAATAAAATTCTCCAACCCTGCCAGACTTACCAACCATTGTAATACAGTATGGAGATCTTATATCCCTAAACTTTTTTCGGGAGTGGGAGACCAAATAGAATCTGAAAACCATGCCGGATTGATAAATATTCTTTAACAAAATAGGGATTTGCAAAGAAAAATTGCGAAAAACGCCAAAAACCACTTAAAACTTTAATTTTGAGACTTGAGAAATGTTGATTTCATTATTTCCATATATTTGTGTTATATTACAAGCGGTTTAAAACCCTTAATTTGTCAGTCTCACGAAATGTAGATTATTATCCAAGGAATTTTGAATGTTTCCCAATACTTGTAATCAATACATTTGTAATTAAATGTATTCTAATTTCAAAAAAATGAAATTTTTATTCGTCTTTAGTTCATAAATAATTTCAGAACTTCAAAATTAATTGGTAAATGTTATTTGTGTATAAATTTTATTTTCTACCCTTTTACAAATATTGAAAGTTATTCAGCCAAATATAGTTACCCTAACTGTAAAGAATAATTCCAAGTGTACTAAAATTTTCCAGAACTCCACCGGATATTTAAAAAAAAATTCCTAGGGCATAAATCACATTTTTGGTAGTGGGTAAAAAAAACTAAGGAAATGATATAATTATGAAATTAGTCACTTCTGTTTGCCCAGAGATTTGTGGTTCATCAGTCTGGCAATCTGCTCAGGCACAGTTTGAGCTGCAAAATGTTCTCCAACTTTTTCCAACTCTCCTTAAGAAACATTTCCTTCAATTTCCATCCCCCACCACTACCACCACCACCCGTCCATAGAACCTCGAATCCTGACAAACTTGACACTCCCAAGTAATCACACTAAAATCTTCCAGTCCTCTCATTACACTTTAAGTCTATCGACCTGGCCTGGTGGATATAGTCTCTCTACTCCCACTATACTAAATGACCATATTGCCCGACAGTCTATAGCCAAAGAACGTAAAATTAAGCCCGTTAACAAGATCCGTATCTTCTGCCCTAACCGCCATTCTGTCATAAGGACTTTCTTCATATTATACGGGAGTGTCTGGTGAGGTGTGAAGCACATCTCATTAGCAGATTAGCACCTCTCTCTCCAAAAAAGCGAAGAGTTTCTGGGAAATCCAAATCTTAATTTTTCATCTGCAATTCTACAAGTCTCAACTTCGTCTGGAAAGGCTCAACCTATTTAGCCATCAAACAATCTGCTGGGATGGGATGAGCCTTTATAGCTTCTACGTAGTAATAGGTATGATCATATGCTATAAGTGCATCTAAGGAATAATGCTCATCATCCACTTGGAAACAGGGTTTCGCTCCGGTTTTAATCCCCGGCATTTTCTGGTTAAAACCACGGCTTTTAACTGCTTCTACCGGTATTTAACCGGTTTTAACCACTAAAACCGGTTAAAAACGGTGGTTTAAACTGACTAAAACAGCTCAGAACTGAGTGCACCTAAGGAATAATGCTCATCATCCACTTGGAAACAAGGTTTCGCTCCGGTTTTAACCCCCCGGTATTTTCTGGTTAAAACCACCGGCTTTTAGAGGTTTTTAACCGAATTTAACTGCTAAAACCGGTTAAAACCGGCGGTTTAACTGCTTAAAATAGCCTTCATAACTCTATATAGTAATAGGTATGATCATATGCTATAAGTGCATCTAAGGAATAATGCTCATCATCCTCTTGGAAACAGGGTTTTGCTCCGGTTTTAACCCCTCGGCCTTTTCTAGTTATAACCACAGCTTTTAACTGCTTCTACCGAAATTTAACAGGTTTTAACCACTAAAACCGGTTAAAAACTGGTTTTAACTGACTAAAACAGCTCATAACGGAGCACATCTAAGGAATAATGCTCATCATCTACTTGGAAACAGGGTTTCGCACTGGTTTAAACCCCCCGGTATTTTCTGGTTATAACCGCTGCTTTTAACAGCTTTTAGATGTTTTTAACCGACTTTAACTGCTATAACCGGTTAAAACCGGTGGTTTAAACTGGTTAAAATAGCTCCGACCCGGCTTTTACGTAACCCTGTTTGCAATGAGTTAGGGAATGTTAGAGAGATTACTAAATGCCGCGGGTCGGTAAAAAATACTTTCCCGTCGTGTAATAAAGCTCAGGAGGACGGAAAGTTTTTCGTAGTTTTGAGATCTGAGCCCATTTTTTAGCTCATTTTATTTGATGACTGAGAAGACGTTTACGAGAAAGGATTGAGGTGTTTGAATGGTTGTAGTTTGCACCCACCATCGGCTACAAACTTTATACAGCCTGCAACCTTGACCCGGGGCTTTCTCAATACTGAAATTCTGGTGTCTGGAATATACAGAACTTTTCATATTAAATAAAAATTAAAATTAAAAAATTAAATATAAATGATCTTTCAATATCAATATCGTATTTAATGGAATTACTGTTAATTCAGAGGGAATAACGGACAGTTTTTAGGGAATATTATTTCCACATACACAAGCAGCTACTTAATTATTTTTTGTCTTTAAACACTTAGCTTCCTTTAATTTTAGTTTATTTTCATCATTATAAAATGAAATGTAGGAACTGGGTTTTAACCGATAAATCTGTTAAATGAATTCTGAAGAAGTTTTTTTATTGTGTCAAAAAAACATTATTTTCAGGGGTCAAGAAATTTAATTTCCACCACCAGTAGAATATTTTATATGTTTTTACCCCTGTTTTTTTAACGATTTCTACCAAACAATTAATATTTTTTAAATCCTGGTAGAAAGTGTATATACCTTAGCTGTCCAAAAACCATCTCCACACGATTTTTAATAACTTTGAGTGGGGTCAAGTCATTTCATATAAAACGGATTCATACATTCTACGAAGCTTCCAAAACTTCATTGTAGAATAAAGCTATCATAAATTTATAATTGTCAGAACTGTCCGGCATTGGCCAACCGCCACAAAGCCCAGTAGTTTCAGACCTCTGCAGTTGACTTGGCATTGGCCATTGCAATGCATTCCTTCTATGAGTCTCGTGTTTTTTTTACCATTTTGACCATCCTGGATGGAATCATCATCTCCACCACCATTTCCCTATTCTTCTTCAACTTCCCTAGAAATGCTAGAAATAGCTGGAGATGATGTAATTCCAGGCCTGAGGTCCATTCCACCGTCCGTACATCCTTTTCTACTCTTCCTACTGTCAAAGTACGAGTCCGTTCAGATAAATCAGCAGACCAGGAAAGGACAACATAATGCAAGTTGCAACTGACGGAACCGGTTTTTTTGTCTGACTTATGGCAGGCAGTCTGGACGAATCTTTTTTTAATTTCTGATATGTTGGAGCCAATTTGGCATTATCATGATGCCACTTTTATTTTCCTTTGGAACTTTTGGAACTCAATCCAACCTTGCAAATTAAGCGTATGAACGGAGTTGGTATGAATTGCTATTTCAGAAAGTTTTTCAATATTTTAGTATTAGCAAATAGTGCTTGAAATATGTTTTTTTAAAGCGGGTTTGGCAGGAGAGAAACTACATCGATTTATTTACTGACAAAGGATTTCCATTTTTTAATTAATTAAAGAAATTAATTTTCTATGACTTCAGTTAAATTCGTTTCAAAATACTGGATAATAATATCATAACTTTAGTCAAAATGGCTACAGAAAAGTTGGAACCGTTGGCAAAACTAGTTCTAATTGCCTAAAAGTATCCGGACAAAATAAGTTTCAAAAGCTGGACATAATATTTAAAATTTAGTTGACAACCTAAAACGTCCTAAAAATTAACTAAATTATCGACTGAATTATAATAGAATGGTAATTATTGATGTTCTTTAAGACTCGTCCCTCAACACATTTCAAAAGTCAAGGCAAACCTAAACTTCAGCTACAATGGAATGACATTGTCCGACTGTCCCTGGTGGTTTCTGGTGGTGGTGGTGGTGGTGGTGTTAGACGTCCACCACCACCACCACCACCAACGTTGTTGTGGTAGTGGGGGTCATTAGATTCCCAGCCTCTCTGATATAAATAAATGGATTCTGATGTTTTCTCCGAGTGGCCATTAAAGCAAAGTCAGTCTCAGTTGGAAAGCTTCCGTCCGTCGCCCTGAATTCCCCTGGGGGATCCTTAATATAAAATACTACGTACGTGTACTCCCTCCTCCAATGACTTCTATGCCTATGGCTAGTTGGCTAGTCCATCGACTGGCCGACTAACTGGTCGACTGGACGTGGTCGACCAGATTTATAAGAATCCATTCCATAGATGATCCCTTACAAACGCTGTATCTCGATTCTTATTGGAGGAATATGGTCATAATCGTTATTAAATATGTTTAAAAACACTTCAAAAAAGTTCCTAAATTCTAAATGGATTTTTAAACAACGTTGGAAAGTTTTCGTGGAAAGAAAAAAAATTCTTTTCAAATAAAAAATAATAATTTTGATTATCGAATTGTATTGATGTTTCAATGATAAATTATTTAAAAAAATCCGCACTAATTAAATGTTGGAAAGTTTTCGTAGAAAAAAAAAATCAAATTTCTTTTCAAATCAATTTTTTTTTAATATTGAATTGTATCGATGTTTTAATGATAAATTATTTTAAAAAAATCCGCAATAATTCATCTAGAACATCTAGATTAAATTCTAGATTGGTTAGAAAACTAGATTCGTGGGCAAGTTCATTGTTGCATATTCTATGATATACAATATTTCGTATATCTCTCGACTCTGGACTAATTTAATAAATATTTGTATTACTTTCCATGTCTTTCACGGTACAATTACTAACTTTATTTTAAATAACTTTAATTAAATGTATTTTGATTTTTGAATGTGTTTTATACTTTTATGTTTGGTTCTCAACTTTTTGCTCCTTAAAATAGGAAATGTGTATAATTTGCCGGTTACAAGTTACAATGAATCTGAGCTTAGCTCCTAATTTCCCCAGGCACATTTCCCAGGATTTGTGATTAGTGTTACAAGTTTCATGTCCATTGAATTCTGCCCTCATGTCCTTGAAAACCGGAATTAGACTGGACAATATTCTCACCGCTCACCTTACTCCAGTCTTATCAAGTTGTCATCAATATTTAGTTAGCGAGTTACTTGACGAGTTATTCCGTAAAAGTTTGTTATAAAATCAGTGTTTATTTTATTAAGCATTGCGGTGTAGGATATTCATTCATAACAATAAAAGGCAAGAGTGGATTAAATCTATATATTTTTGTCTGCACATTTGACCTTACAAAGTTATTGGCGCATTCATTATTTACCTGATCCCATTGGTTGTTGACTCTGCGGAAAGCTATTTGAACTTACAACAATCCTTCTGGCCATTTTAAAAAAACATTTCACTCCTTCGATGAGTATGAATGTTTTTCGGATTTCGCCGAAGCCCCTCTCACCCCCACCAGCGGCCAATTTTCAGCCCGAAGGCCATATTTGGCACAAATCCTGGTTTGAAGGTAAATACTCTGTTTGGCAAAAAGCCTTTTGGCAAAAAATTGAAATTTACCAATTTGCCAAACTGTACCAAAAAAAGGTGGTAAATCCTATTTGGCAAAACCCTGCGTCCGATTGGCAAAAAAACCAAAAATGCGTCCGTCCAGTTTGCAAAAAAGCTTCAGGTCAGAGGATGGGAGTTAAATTACTATAATTTGCGAATAGTTGGCACACAGGGTCTTCAAAAGATGAAAGAAGGTGGGAAAGCTATTGACAATAATAAATCCTTTACCCGCTTATACTGACCCGTGTTGGGTTAGATATTCACTAATATATGTTGGTATATATAATTTAGTCTGTTCGTAGAGCGATTGTATATTTGGTCAGAACATGTCTCTTGGTAATCAGATGTAAAATTTTTCTCCTTCTAAACTTGAAGCCGAATTAATTATTCAAGGACATCTAAAACGAATAAACTTTCCATCAAACACTTCCCACCGCCAGTAGTTCCTTTGCATTCTGAGAGTTAAGATAGAAGGATTTGGAACTTTGAAATTTGAATAGTTTTTTTAAGTAAACTTAACATTAACAAAGCCGCCGTAATTTAAAGCCTTTAAAATCGGTTGATAATCTAAAAAATGGCATTTGCGAAAGAGGGCTTTCTAAACGTCACCTCCGGTGGCGGTTTAGATTATTCTGGAATTGTAATAAAACACTTCCGATATTCCACGCCTTTTGAATTTGAAAATATTAACTGGCAGGCCTGGTTAGACTTTGTTTATCGGAATCCACATTTCCCGATCTACGCAGCGATGGTTTACATCCCATTAATATTTGGGATTCAGTTTTATATGAAAAATCGGAAGGCCTTTGACCTGAAAAGGGAGTTGTTCCTGTGGAACTTAGGCCTGAGCATCTTTTCCATTGTGGGGACCATCCGAACTGCACCAATAATGTTTGTCACTTTTTGGAAGAGTGAAAGTTTTTTTGAGTTTGCGTGTTTGAGGTATGCAAATGCATTAATATTTATTAGCTAAATCGACTAAAAATCTTGTGATTATCGATATTGTTAGCAGAGGAGCTTCGACAGGAACTTTGCATAGAAAATTTCGAAATTTCCAACTTGTTTTCGCAGTTTTTTAAAATCCACAACTTTTTGCTTATTAAAATTCTCGCTGGTAATTTTTTGCAAAATCCGGTTGTCATTAGCATCTTTTTGATTTGCAACGACGATTTTTGCAAAAAATGTCTACAGATAGCGAGGATTGCATTAGCAAAAAGTTTGGATTTTTTTCAGTGCTCCCTCCGTACTGTTCAGTTTTTAAAGAGATTAATTGTTTAAAGACGCAGCACTGAGTCCTGCAAGAACAATTTCTGTTACTGTTTCTACACAAATCTGACATCTTCCCAACTTAATCCGAAACCCAGGCCAAATTAAAGGTCGAACATTTTCTCATCTGTTTTTCAGGATATTTTTAACTACGAAATGAATGTGGGATGAAGTTGGCAATATTACTAAAAAACGTTATTAACGATGTTTACCTCCTTAATAAATCCAGTCCATAAGTAAACTGGACTTGCGAACCATTTCAAAAATGTAAATAATTAAATAATTAAATTTATTTTATTTTTCTAGCCCCGATGCGTCGACTCAAGCCTTTTTTTGGGTGATAATGTTTGGCTACTCTAAATACGTTGAGCTTGGTAATGTAAACGGTTTTACTTAATTATAAATTACTTGTTATTATACTTGTTATTATATGTTTTAATTCCTGCATAGGCAGTTAAACATACAAAATTGGAATAATTGTTGATTTTTTAATTCCTAACTAAAATCGTTTCAAAACTTTAGGGGATACGGTTTTCATTGTTTTGAGGAAAAAACCTCTTCAATTCATTCAGTGGTAAAACAACATATATTAAATGTATTTAAATATAGAAGTGACATCCCGTTGTTAAATGATTGTTTTAATTCTTAAGGTACCATCATGTTGTCACACTAACTGCCGTCTGGTTAATACTTCCGTATACCGAACCCTTCGGCCGAATTTGTGGATTCATGAATGGAGTGGTACGGAAATTATGTTTCCCGTAGTTCTTAATAGATTAAGTGAATCGTAATCGGCTAAGTGGGATTCCTTTTATCGGGACAGATATTTTAAGCTGTCCTGCCTAACTAGTATTGAAAGCACTAAAATATCCAACTTAACAAGGACTGTGCTATTGCTATCGTAAACTATTTAGTTGTACTTTTGCCCACTCGTATTTTTTACATGGCAATCTATGTCATATATGTTACAGTTTTTTGCAATCCTGTAAGCGATTGCAGAAACAAGATACAAAGGCTGATAATGTCCAATAAGTATTTATTCGAAAATTCCTTGTTTTGAACCGGGTCTTGTCAGTTACGATTAACTATTTGTGTTTTACTTACTTGCGATGCTAAATGAAGCAAATAGCCCACAGATGATAAATTTAAATTTATTACCTGTGTAGGATCATATCAATATCTAACTTTTCTAACAGTTTCTAATTTAAATATTTTTTAAATTTTAGGTACACAGGTAAACTATTCTTTTAAATATTTCTATCAATTAATCATCATAGGTTTTTTTAGAACGTAATTTTTAAAAACATTTTTTTAATTTACTTCAGTTTCATGTACCCCTACTTTTCTCTTAAGGTATGTGTTTTTTTTCTTAAAGGTTAATTTACTATGAAAACATATTTTTAACTCTTGAAATCCTTTTAAAAGGCATTGAACTACAACGTACCAAGAAAAGTGGCCACGTTTATAACAAGCGTCCAGTTTATTCAGATGATTTTTGGACTATTTGTTAACGTTTATTCTGGCTACTTTTACCGTAAGAATTTTCAGCTTATTCCGAAAGTCAACCGATTTTGGATTGTAATTTATTTACCTAATTTAATACTTTATTGTGTTTAATAGTAAACGGAGACAACTGTAATAGACATCCACAAAGCATACGGGTGTTTTTGGTAGTTTATCTATCATTTGCTGTCTTATTCGGAAGACTTTTCTACCAGTTGGTTCTAAAGAAAAAACGAAAAACGGATTAATTAAAATAAGTTGCGGATTTGACAAAATTAGGAACAAATTTTCAAAATGTTCTATGCATTAAGAATTCTTGTTAAAAGTTCATTAAAATTTGTACAATAAAAGTTAATTGACATTGCAATTATGTTGTTGATGAAAAATATGATTGAATACTAGAAACTTAAATCAATTTGGTGTTTTACATTTAGTTTTATTAGTTGCAACGAAGAGTTACTTATAGCTTAGTTGCGAATATGTTCATTCCGTGGTATTCCCAAGTGGTTGCTTATAGCGCTTTTCTATTGCACAAACTGAATTTAGTATAGGGCTTAGGCATTGCAAAAACTGAATTTAGTATAGGGCTTAGCTATTGCGTCCGATAAATTTCTGACAGTCCACTGTAACCCAACTCATTGAAGAAATGTTTGGAGACGTGGAGATTATTCAGAGGAAATGGATTCGGATTGTCGATTCAGATTTCAAACTTCAAATCCTTCTCCCCAAACTTCCAGAGCTCTTAAGCTCCTTTAAAACGTCATTAGACTCCGATCTAAATCAGCTCCTCAACGTCTTTTGTCTATATGAACCAATTCCAGTCAATCTGCTAATGATTCTATCCTTCAGGAAATTAAGATGGTGATGGTTGGGATGTTCTGGTATATTATTATATTATGTTATTTGTGAAGTCTTTACTGAACTTTGTTGGTGGTTGAGCTGAAATTGTGAATGTGGCCAGTACAGTATATATGGATGAATACGAAATCCTTAACTTCATCTTCTGCATACCGTTTTAAAGGAGGATTTAACCTGCATGGAATTTGATAAGGAATTCTCAGCTATTTCTTCCGCCCTAATGACTTCATTCTCAACGAAGGAAGTGCAAGTAAGGAATGATGATGTAAATCATTAATACTAAAATCAATACTGAATCATTTATTCAGATTAATTTTGATATTCAGATTAATTCAGATGAAATTAGACTTAGGTCAATCGATAAGTAATTCAGATACGTGCAGGTTTCACTTGGCCTTAGCCACTTGGATTAACCGGTTTTAACCGAATTAAGCCGGTTTTAACCGCTAAAACAGTTGACTTTTTTGCAGTTTTAACCGCCTTATACACTTCAGACCGGTCTTTGTGCAACCTTGACCAGAAGAGTATGTTGTATGACAGGATTAGAAGCTTCATAAAATTTCAAGACCTAATTTAGATTAACAAATAATGACAGCTAACTAGAAGGCATTCTTAGATATAAGGAAGGTTAATCTAAATGTTCCGCCATATTAGTCATAACTGTTATGTCATGCCTTCTTATCATTAAATGGGGATACAGAAGTTATTGTGGATAATCAAGGTTGTTAGAATACTTCAATAGCTAGGATTGTAGTTTAGTCTGCTCAATGTTATAAAAATCAGTAACTGGTACTTACGAGGTTTTCCTTTACACATTTAATTATGTGTGATCCATGGTATAAAGTTGAGAAGTCTAATTATATACTATCGTACACTAAAATAATACTTATTGCTTACAAATTCTTTTCAAATGTAAAACAAAGGGGTAAAAAGAATTTAAAAAATCCTAACTTTTTTTTTTAAATTTAATTAAATGTCTTGAAATTTCGAACTAAGAAATTTTCCTTGCTAAATCCTTCATGAAATATACTCCTTAACTTACAATTAGTAACCCAGACAAAGTGGCTATAGTTTACTTCTAACCATAAATGGGCAGGCCTCCGGAGGTCGGAAGCCTAAAAGGTGGAGGCCTGGAGGCCTGGTCTTCGGCCTCCGGAGGCCGAAGCCCGGAGGCCACAATGTTCAGCCGGAGGCCACAATTTCTAGACGGAGGCCGGAAGCCACAATTTCCAGCTGGAGGCCGGAGGTTGGAGGCCGAAGGCCAATACTAGTTTTGGCCTCCGGAGGCCAATGTTGTTTGGCCTCCGGAGGCCGGAGACCACAATTCCTAGCTGGAGGCCGGAGGCCCCAATGTCTAGCCGGAGACCACAATGTCTAGCTGGAGGCCGGAGGTCGGAGGCCACAATGTCTAGCTGGAGGCTGAAGACCACAATGTCTAGCTGGAGGCCGGAGGCCAGTGCCCATCTATGTATCTAACCTTACAAGGTAGCTTAGAATAAAAACAGATTGTGATAAATTCCCCATGGTCAATTCCCAGGGTTTACTAATTTTTAACCCACAAAGTGACTATAATTTACTTGATTTCTTACAAATCCTGCCCAACGTGTTTCTTTTAAAATCCCGGGGAAGACTAGACAATATTCCCACCACGGCTAAGTATTCTAAAAACTTATCCACCGACAATCAATAATTAGTTGATAAACTTGATGAAATATGCACGAATTTATTCCGTGCCGTGCACATGGTATTTTTTTACCAGAAACCTGAAGAACCCTATCGGATGTTCACTTATTTCTAAACTTGATTAATCAATTCACACCATGCAATTCTAGAACATCCAAATGGAATAAATTGCTTGGCAAACATCTTTTATAAGGCCATTAGGTCATTCGCATTTGAGAGTTAATACAAAAAGGAGTTGGAACCTTGTAATAGTTTTTGTTTGTAAAGTTAACATTAGGACAGCCTTTTGATAATTTAAATTGTGGAAAATGGTGTCAGTTCAGAAACCAGGGTGGATAAACTTGACCTCGACTGGAGTTATAGATTATTCTGGAATTGTAGTCCAGGACTTTGAATATGCCATGCCCTTTGAATTCGAAAGGATAAACTGGCAGGGGTGGTTCCATTTCATGCTTCGACATCCAAATTTCCCGATCTACGCAGCAATAATTTACATCCCTGCAATATTTGGGATTCAGTTTTGTATGAAAAATCGGAAGCCATTTAGCCTGAAAACGGAGCTGTTCCTTTGGAACTTAGGCCTGAGCATCTTCTCCATTGTGGGGACGATCCGATGTGTCCCAGAAATAGTTGAAACTATTCGCAAGAGTGAATCATTTTATGACCTTGTGTGTTTGAGGTATGGACATTTATGTACATTGTTATTGTGGACACAAGATTTGGAGCTGAAATTGAACAAATTATTTTATTTAACTTTAACACATTAAAACACACAACAACAACGGAGAATGGAATCGTTAACCTCGTGAAGAGGCAAAAACTTAGCCCTTCGGTTAAGTTCCCCTGCTCAATTTCAGGTCAAAATTGTTGCCTCTGGTATGCAGGGTTTTTTGAAGATCCCACTTAACATCCTATCCATCAAATCTCATCACAATCAGGGTTTCGAGTGTTTTTTTTTTATAAAAGCGGGATTTAATGTGTTTAATGCATTAATCCTATTAAATCCCATTAAATCCCATGGGTTTTAATAAAATTTAATGGGAAGTTACTCCAACAAGTGGGATTTAAGAAACCCTGATCACAATGTGATTTATTGAGATGGGACCGGAGGCCGGTTTTAACCGGCTTTTATTGATTAACCCGGCTAGAGAAAGTTACAACCGGGTAAAACCGGTTAGTTTCAACCGGTGGTTATAATCAGTTAAAGCCCAGTAATGTTACTTTGAAGTAGTTCTAAGGGTCAGAGTTTATACCCTTAGCCAACCCATTCAACCATTTCAATAAAACAAAAATTTAAAATGCTTTATTTTTTGTAGCTCGAGTTCGACCACTCCCGCGTTTTTCTGGGTGATAATGTTTGCCTACTCTAAATACGTTGAGCTTGGTAATGTACCCGGTTTTATTTAATTATAATTTACTCTGTAAAAGTATTTGTTTTATTTTATTGGTTCATAAACAACTAAAGATGAAAGTAAATTTGCTTTTGGTAATTAAATTCCTTTTAAAACTGTAGGGGACACCATCTTCATCGTCTTGAGGAAAAAACCACTTCAATTCATTCAGTGGTAAGTCAATGGATATTAAATTGTCTAATTATTTAAGGTTTTAATTAATTAATTACTTACAAAATTGATATTTTGTAATCTTAAGGTATCACCATGTGGTCACTCTAAGTGCTGTCTGGTTAATACTTCCTTATGTGGAACCC
>JAQFZA010000845.1:0-12680 GCA_034695115.1 Desoria olivacea | reverse complement strand
CCTCACTACTCACCCGTATGGAGTCAGAGAATCGCTAGTAGTTAATCTCAAATACGGTAAATGGTAATTAATCGGAGTGTCAATAATTATCCAGCTTTAATATTCACAAAACACACAAAGACCGCAGCCGTGGAAACACATTGCTTGTAGGCCTTCCGAGGACTTTATTAATCCGGCTGTAATATTAGCTATTGCGCATCCGGTATCCGAAGACCACTAGGTATGTTATAGCGTATTTTAATGAGTGTATAGGGAGAAGCAAAATGTAGAATTAGGGATTGATTAATAACCTCTGGGATCTTGCGCTAGTTTTTGGATAGCAAATGACTGACAATTTCATACAACTTGTTTACACAGGTACATACACATGAAGTTGTTGAATGTGGAATGATGAAGTGAAAAATTGAAGGTAGAGAAAGTACAGAAATTATCTCCTTGATTTTGAATGACAGTCCCCTATGGAGTAGCATATTGATTATATTATTATATCCATCCGTAGCCACAATATCCCCCCTACAATCCTACATGATGATGAGAAGTACCTGCCTGTCATTTTCTTGTATCCAGCAGAGTGAGGAGTTAAAGGACATGTGTTGCTTTCCCTGACAACATCGTATGTATTTAAAAATAGATTGGACAGAATATTTTAGAAATTGCATCTCCATTCACTTTTATGCGTATGATTGATCAATCGGTTGCCCGTTCTCGTTGTCTATTATCCATAAGATGCTTGGTTCTGATTGATGCAGTATGTTTCAATTACTCATGAATTCAATTGGGATGTAGGGTCAAGGATGTAGCAAATATTGCAAAACAGATATCTAGATAACTTTCATTAATACGATAAGTACTCAATCGATTAGAAATTTGCAAACTGTGTCCGTAATGCCAATGGATGGAATTATCTTCAAATTTTGTCGTAAAAATAATATGCATACAATATGAAGACGTGATGGGCTGGATTTTCTTAATGATACCTTGTACCTTCTTGTATTTTAGACCTTGTATTTTATTGATTCATGATTTTTTGATGCATGTGTGCTTACCGATCTACTTTGTAAAATCTGTATTGTATATTGTGACCTCCGTTAATTGAAGCTACTCAAAATCTAAAACCTATCTGTCATCCTCGATCTGTAATCGGACAATCATCAGTGACTGAAAATAATATGCCCGTTTGACACTTGGGGACGTGAGGATGATTCTTTAATGTTTAAGGAATTGAACATGAGTTTTATGATGACTAGCAGAGTTCGACTAGCATGTCCCTGAGAGATAAAGCACTAAAAGTGTTGGGCTAAACCCTTGCCTGTAAAATATGTAAATGCACTTAATTTTTTACGAGGTTCGTCGAGGTCTGTTCGTATATGACCGTGTTATAACAATTCCAATTCCAGATACTAAATCCCACTTCTCAGAGGCCCGGGCAGTTTGACCACGTTGGATGGGATTAATAAATAATACATAGAAACACACTGCATTTAAAAATAGACAATCCTCACAATAGGGTTTTAGCTCTAATGTAACCCAGCAGAGCCTGCATATTGGATCTCTATGCGTCACCTTTGCCTTCGTCCTGCAAAATTAAACACGACAGCGAGAGAGAGAGATAGAGAAAGTGATTAAGTGAAAGGAAAAGTTGCAAAAGTATCTCATGAAATTCAGTCAGTTTGAATGTCTTTGATGGCCTTAATGCTGAGTGTACGATGATACTAAAAGTTCAGAAATCCCAGGCATCGCTTTTATTAGAAATGCGCTCTTTACATTCTTCTAGAAAGTGCATGGCCAAGATCCATGAGAGAGTCCCAGAAAGTCACATTCAGGGGGATTCAGGCGTTGACTTTATTTAGGCTGTAACCATAAAGGCATAAGGACAAGTTAGATAAGCTGCAGGATAAGTTTTATAAGTTGAGGCAGTAGGAGCGGGTTGAGTCGGTGACTACCGCTGAAATGCTGTAATAAGCACAGGAACGGAAGTATCGTGCGACAAGAGGACAACAAACAGTAAAGTGACACTTTAGTCAACCTAGTCTTCCGCTATTGGTATTACTGTTCTTGTTGCTTTGACTCTGCTGTTAAAAGCCTCGTAAACTAGGACAGAGGATTACCTGGAATGGAATTCAATCAATCCATATATTGAATACCTTAGACAATATGGACAATAGTTTATTTATAAAGGATCACGCGCATCGAAGAATCACTCAGAAGCATAATGTGATATTATGCCTTTAGCTCTGATGCAGAAGATATGATACAGCCAGTATGTAGTGGCAGATGATAGACTCGTAGAATATTCCAATAAGGACATCAAAGGTACCTATATCCGGAATAGTCTACGCTTTTAGGGACTGAATAGAATAGGAGCTAAATAAATATGTACCGTCATCATCATCATCATCATCATCATCATCGTGTATGAATGACTACTGCTTTTGTTCAACACGAGGCTCTTCCCTTGTCACACAGTCACTTTGTCATCCGAAACCTCCGATACTTCCAGCCAGGAGACAGAGAGACAGATAATCAAGAATTGCATGGCAAAAGGGATGTCCATGAAATAAGACTTTCTTTCCTGTCCCTTTCTACCTTTCTCCCTGAGAATGTATAAGCTAAGCTGAAAGAGCTTAGACATTGCATTCTGTGATGTGATGATATATATGATAATGTGAGTTTTTCCTGTTTGTATCTAATAGGCTACTAGGTTTGTTGACTGTGCTATCTGGAACAGGAGTTAGGAAAGTTCGGAAGGTTGGATGGATGTTAGGTAAGTAGGATGGATATGGGTAGAAGTATTTTTTTTATGATAGGACATCAATATTATCGACGTTTCTTCCCTTCGCCACTCCATTCGGTTACAATATTTTGTTACTGAAGATTTATAAGCTGGTGTGTCCTCCATTTGTATCTAGTAGGTTGTTTGACGAACGGGCTCGTATCCGGTATATAGAAGACCAGCTTCTAGTTCCACAAACCGTTTTGAACTTATTATATATTGTAACCCTGTGTGTTGGTACCTTTTTTATATTCTCCAATCGGGTATTTACCTATACAGGCATGGAGGAGCCTGTACTGACTGGATAAATGTTGACTGGACAACGTTCTGCGTGTCATCGTCGTCATATATTTTCCTATATACGCGCATATTAATATCGTATCAAGTATTACCAGACACAACTAGGATCCTACGAATAGTTGACATATAGATTGGGGTTTCGTAAGTCTTAGGGTTTTGTAGATTGGTACTTTGTTTATAGGGTAGAATTGTGGAATGTGTGTTCCCAATAATCAAGAAATTTAATGAAGTAGAAATAAGGCAATATCTGCTAAGGGTTTTACATCTGATTAGAACTATTGCAAATTGTTTAATCGAAATAATCATCAAATTTGAAAACTCTTCATTCATAAGTCGTAAGCTAATTCAGAACGATGCATGTCCTACTATCGGTCACTTTATCATAGAACTTCAGTGGTTCATGAATGCAATTTTACGGTCAGTTCAATTTGAACTGTAGGTAATTGGCACACGTAGAAATATAAATATTATTTCTTTCTTGTAGTAACTGTAATTCGGTAGTAGAAAACACATTTGATGAGCATTTGTTTTCGGAAAGTAAATCGATCGAATATTTTCTGTCAAGAAGTACGGTTGTCATTTGTCATTCTAACCTATCCGAAGTTTTCTAGCGAGTTTGAACAAGGGCATTAAACAGACGTACGTTAAATGTTGTTGTGTTTTTATTTAAACAAATTTGAAGTTTGGAAATGAATGGAAACGATGAGAAGAAAAATGGTCTTTAATTTATTTAAGAACGGTTGCGATAGCCTCCCAGTTTCGATGTATTTATATGGAGCGTGTGAGTGTGTAGGTTATGTAAAATGTAAACTTTGTTGTATGACAATCATAGCGTGAGTAACATGGAATGAGGGTGGGGCAAATTTTTAGTCGACATTCAACACTTTTGACAAACCGATGCTCTATTCCACTCGATTCATGCGTTGACAATTCGTAAACTGACAGCGGTTGACTTATTTTTTATAACTTGGTCGATAATGCTGACGAAAGTATAACAGGCGGTTGTTAATGTTCGAAGCTCGAGAGTGACTTATTGAGCAGAATAATTGTCAGCCGTAAATGTGAAGGGGTTTAAGTAATCTAGCCGTTTTAGGTCGTTTGAATTTCACTAGAGTGGATTATATCCTACTAATGTAACCCAATTATGTATTGGAAGGAATTAAACTTTAGGCAACCTGAGCCTAACAACACACAACTTACTTTACCTGTGTGTCAATCTTCAATTGTTATGAATTCTAGGAGCGCAGGAAATTAAAGATTGAAAACCGGCACAATGAAATGTGACGTTAGTGTAATGTTTTTTTATGTTGGTTGCAAAATGATAACAGAATCATTGAAGGCTGATGAAACTACCTCATATTGTACAATAGTAGTGGTGAAATTTTTACTATAATTGAAGAAGAACAGCGTTTCATGACGACAAGAACCAGGTTGACCCACTTTGCTCGGTTCCAGTTCCACCTTTTCCGAAAGAAGGATACAGACAGATGACTGACAGGACGTTCAGGCACTCGAGACTTTTGGTAAAAGACTGAATGACTAAATATTATTAGTTATTTAGAGAAGGCGTGAATCCTGCTTCCAGGGGCTTCTTTAATCGGTAGTCGGTAGCTGGGAATCATTTGACGATTGGACTTTCTCTTAACGCCTTGACACAATCAAGTTAAGCCGCGTTTATCCTGCTTATGATAAATTGACAAATCGATTGAACAATTAAGGCAATCATTAGAAACACGGTTCAGTATTCAATGAACAATGAGCTGGGAACCACAGGCCAATTGTTCAAGTTAAAAGCCTCGAGTGGATTATGTGAAATTGAAATGTGAATCATGGACCACATGGAAGTAAAGGATGTAGGATTATTATGTTACCGACTTCAGCCCAACTTCCTATAAACCATTTACGGGATTTTTGCCACGCCATAGAGATACATTTACTTATCTATACTAAGCTACTGTGGGCAGAGGGAAAGGAGTGTGAGGATATTTTATATCCAGCCAAATGTACCAGGGCTAGAGCACGAGGTTGGAGATGAAGAATGACTTTGTGGGCTTGACATTACATATAAATTGGATATGGAGTATACAGACGCATAAATGGGAATAATATTGAATTGTTGTGGATGAAACATAATAAGAAAATAAGACGTTCATAAATAAAAAGCTTTGTCTTCTCGGTGATCTAGGATGGGATGATATAACTCACACCGCATCTTCCCATGCCTTTCCTTGTCATTTTTGTAGAGATATATGTGCATGATACTGATACGGTTGTTAATACATACTGAGGGATATGGTCTTGGTGCATTTATATTATTATTGCATTGCGGTGGAGAAATCTCCTTGGGGAAAGTATCATAGGGAGAAGGAGGAGGTGATATTCTGATGTTATTAAAGGAGAACGAGGTTATCTATCTTTCTTCTATATTTGTGTATCATTCCGGGAATGTATCTTAGCGAAGGATCTGTAGTATGTATCTACATTCTTTTCTATTTTATTTTATTCTGAATTCTAACCCTTCCCAACTCTGTAGTCCTTCTGTAGTCCGACTTTGAACAGGATTCGGGATTTTTCCACCAGTGCTTATAAACACTTTGAAAGCGTGGAAGAAGCAAAAACGTCCAATTTCTTTCTACTAAACTTGTTAGGGTCCTAGGCTTTGAAAAAAAAACATGTCGAAGCGGAACCATAAACAGAAAAATGTAGACAAATCCCTTGGATTTTAGATCCTAGAGTTAATGTTGAATGTAGATTTGAAGTTGTAAGTTGTAGTTTTTGAGGTTTATAGTTTGTCCTCGTAGATAAGAGAGGCCCGGTACTTTACCCCCTTGTAGCTTTAGATAGTGTAAGTCAGCGGATGATTCGTGGCGATTTCTATTTCGTACAAGTTTCCTGAGATTGTGCGTTTTCTCCATGTATAGATCCTCGGACGATGGAGTCCCTCAAGGCAGGAAAATACATGAACTGTCCATAAAATAGAGTACGGAGCGAGTAGAGGAAATAAAATTGTGAAATATTTCTGATAGTCTACGTAGATGTGTTGGGTTATGCATTCCGTTTCCATTGATTGTGGGAATGTGTATGTTGTTGTATTATATAAGCACATGTGTAAAGATGGCAGGGACTATATAGGAGAATACATATTTTGAATTATTGATTGTAGCACAGGACTACACACTCAGGAAATGTATTTCACAAGGTTGGGAGCACGGATTTACAAGATCCGTCCTGTTCAAAATCAGATGCTCTTATAGCTTACTGCTTTCACGGATTCCGGGATTGGATTTTAGGCACTTTGATAGATTGAATCCGTCCTGTATCCCGTGTACCTTATCATATTTTTATGGGTTTACTGTAATGCCACCAGAACAAAAAATCAGTGGAATTGAAAACCCTAACCATTTATTCAAATTTTTCCGTTTAACATTTTTTGATGGCGTTCAGCCTACAATTGTTTTTTGCATTTACGCCTCATGCAATGAATAATTTCAGTTTCAGTTCAGCAACCACTAGTGGTGGTAGCATTGGTAAGTAGCAGGTTCTGCCTTCTGCATAGCTAAAAGAGACGAAATTCCTTAAAATGATTCCACTGGAGTGGAGTCTGGAAATGAAATGCGAGATGAAGTAAATACTGCCTTGACGATGAAAGACAAAGGGTGTGACACTGAGGGGTTTAGAATTTCATTTCTCAACTCTTTGTGCTTGGCATCCACATTCAAGGCATCAAGGAAACTTGTTAGGTGTCAAAGTGATTTCTGAATATAAAAAAATTACGGGATTGTGTGAAAGTCTTATAAAGTGGACTAGACTCCTCTGAAAGTCGGTACTCTGTTTACTTACATTGTGTACGCCTTATCTTCAGTATGGCCCTTATTGCCAGCCAGCATCCAGCCTTTTGATAGGAGGTACTTTAGAACGCTTCCTTTGATTCTTGAGATCTGAGAGTACAGAGCAATAGAAGCCCACTCAGTGATATTGGTGTTTGTAACAGCAGCGTGGGAGAATTCTCAATGTCAGAAGCAGTGACGGGTGGACACTCAAATAGACAAGGGAATAGACAAGGCGGACAGTTTAATGTAGAACTTTTCACTTAAACAGTCAGACAAACAACCACACAGTTGACAGTGACAAACGTGGGTCAACTTGATACCACGATGATCGAACGATACCCTTTATCCAATATTCTTTTATCAATCTGTTAGTCTACAGATATAATAGACAAGTTTTTAATACTAAATCTTGGCATGTCACATTTAATTTAGATTCTTACAACATTCGTTTTGAGCATCCCATCATAATATGGGGTTCAATTTCAAATGCTTACCTTTTTACATCTTGAATCTGTGTGCTGTTTATCCTAAATTGTCTACTTCTGTGTTTAAAAAAACATTCTCTATGTATTTATAAAAGAAATATAAAAATGACATCACAGGCATTTCATGAAACTTGATGTAAATACATGAAATTACTATGGTATTATACGACTAAGTCTATTTTCGTATTTTACTCCTACAAGCCCCTCAGACGCAACGAGGCCAAATGGAATCGTAATTCATTAGGGAACACTATAAATATCCTTATACGTACTTATTTTAGAATGATATATAAGATATAGGAATTACTGCACACAAATATGCAGCAGCACATTCCATCACAGTTCCGTGCTTGGCAGTTCATTGGACAATTTGAGTCTCGACATTTCATTTCCTCATTTCCATCAGACTGAGATTGTGGCTAAATTCATTTCAAGAGGTTTTGCATTAAGTGGATCACGAAGGGATTCAGTCATTCTTAAAGGTAGGCCTGGTGGTAGATGATCTCACCTCGGCCCTGACTGACATTACTGACACAACTACATCCCTACATCCTTACATGTCTACCCGCCTATAGATATAATATTATTGATGATGAGTAATATAGCCCAAGGTTACTTTTCTCTCTGCAAATTGAAATCACATTTCCATCTTCAGACTTGCCCTAAATCCTTTCGCATCAACAAATCCTTAGGAAACCTTTCATCTCGTCACTTTCTCTGTCTCATGCATCAAATATCAGAGGAGCAGGGACGACCGACCACTTACTACTTTCATCTTAACTAAATCCTCCACACCCTCCGGAGAGGATGACATATCTAGTTACAATCTATGCCGGCAGTTTCCCTGTGCAGGGAAGTTAGGATCGCTTTCGCCAGTCATTACGTTTCTATACATTGGCCCGAGTATAGTCAGAAGTAGCTAGCTACTTAGAACTCTTAAATGTTCATATAATTTAACTCATAATTCCCTCTTATCGGCCTCAACTTCGCCTCTCAAATACCGATAGTATTACCTACATGTAACTGTATACGACCATGGCATGGGGGTGGGAAGTACGGAGAAAGTTTCGTTCACCTAACTTGTTTATAAATATGTTGAATGTAGTAGTGCTTGTCTCCTTACTCCTGCCGCATGTTTTACAGATATCCTTACGCTCCTACGAGTTATCAATACGTAGTAGTTACGCTTTACGGAGCCGTGAATGCCAAATTGGAGTGGATATGTATATAGAATGTAGAGTTGTAGAGTGCAGCCAAAAAAAGTTGAGAATGAAGTCAAAAGCTCTTTGGAAGGAAAGGGAGCAGATTCCCAGAATATAAATTGGTAGATAACATGTAATTTCGTAGAAAGTAGGTAACCTCGTGTTGTCGTGTGTGTGTAAATTGTGTGTGTGTGTGTGTGGGTATAAATTGTACGTGTTTTTTGTGTATTTTTGCGTGTCTGTGTGAGAAGTTTTGCCCTTAGGATCTTTACATATATGAGCCAAGTCGGAATGTATATGGGAGTCATGAATGTATTTGGTGAAAGTATGGAGTGTAATGGAGTATTGAGTTGGAAGTTGAAAGTGCTTCTGTTTTCTATACACCTAAGTAAATGCTTATGGTTAATGGGTATCTATAGTTTTGATCGTGAGGTTTAGGGTGTTTGGGCCATTTAAAAAAAACATTAGTTTGCTCCTGTTATTGAAAAGTATAGCCCGTTGTTACATTATCCCGTGTCACAATCAAGAATCAAGACGTTTCAGCCTTCCCCTCTTCTACTCCTGCTTTTCTCCACCGTTCGTTCGCATTTCCCTTGTATGTATATGATTGCCTTTAGCAATAGTCTACCAGACTGCCAAGAACTAGGGAGTAGGTATTGGTTTGTAGGAAAGCTCAATACTTATTTAAGGAATAAAAAAACTAGCATGCCTTTGTCCATTGGCTCCTTGGTAAAGTAAGTTTCAGTTTCAGTTTCCTCCAGTGAAGTGAACTAAATTCTAAAGCCTGTAATTTTAAATTAGCCTTTTCAGACTTTCCACTCCTCTTCAAACCTAGGTATTCGTGGTTCAGTATTCGAGTGTGGGTTTCATCTTCCTTTCCAAGATTTAAATCTTCGTCTTGTGCACTTCCCAAGCGTACTAAGAAGTTTACCATATGGTAGGAAATATAATATTTCGTGTTTCATATATTTGATGAATAAACTCTTAACCCCGTGATGATGGTTTCTTGGATTCAGACTCACAGTAGAGATTTGACTTCCTTTACTAGCATGGATATATAGATGAAACACGGTGGAATATTTGACGATACATTCCGTACATTCTTCCCTGACGTATTAGTAGCATGAATAATTAATGGTGATGGTTCGAGCTGCAGTGATGGTAGCTGCCGTAACTTTAGTATCGAAAAGCCTATATATCTAGATAGACCTTCAGCAGGATGTCCTTTTCAAGTGACTTTTGTATACAGGATGCTTTGGGATTCTGTAGATACAAAAGTAAGGCAGAAACCCTTGACTCTCCTGAGAGATGATATCCTGGAAGAAGTTTGAAGCATTTGAAACATTTGAAACTTCCTGGAACCTATTTCTTCATATGATATTACTTACTGTGTAGTGTCTTGTCGTACATACATAGACTCAAATACTACTCCCCATAGTTAGTATGTACCTATAGCACTTCCGTGTTCCATGGTTTATTCATCGACCCCTGTAGGACGAAAGAATCTAGATCGTAGATAAAAATGCAACCATGCAGAACGACTCTGGGATTTCTGGTTGTTAGGAATAATCATAAGTGAAAGTACGTGAGAGGTTTCTTGGAAAAATATTCCATACCTGTCCCATTTCCAACAAAACAATTCAGACCCATTCGTCAGGATTTTCATAACTTACAATTTTACTCTTCCTCAAGAGCAGCACTTTTTATCCGAGTTCCTTCAACATAAATGTTTTACCTCTCCTCCTTTTTCCAGATTATTTTAATGGCTTATATGTTTCTAATGCTTAGGCGAAATACAAGAAATTGATAAACGTACAAATGCAAAAACAACAAAATGGTCACTTGACATTTGGAAACTGGAAGTGCATTTTGTTAAATATTCTCAATATCAAACATTTCAAACTATCGGCCAATTTACCAGCATGTTAATGACATACAATGTACAAAGTCTCTATTTAAGAGACTTTAGTGTCTCAATGTGCATGTAGTATTGTAAGACAACAGTCTCCGTCTATTTTATGGTCACTGGCCTTCCCTGGCTAAAGAGGATATCCAAATGTCAACCTTAATGACGAAACTGATGTCAAGAAACCTTTGCTTGAGTGTCGCATCCTTCGATTTCCTTCGAAAGTCAAGAAGGAACTTAGCATTTACCCTTCCACCCATAGCTTCTTCGTCTTGGTATTTTTAATCTGGAAACTACTCTTTTGAAGGTTAATATGGTGATGTAAATCCATCCATGATAAACTTTTCAGTACCTGTCTTATGTCTGCTTAGTACGTTTGCTCATTTATCTTCTACCTATTCTATTATTCTAGCAGTCCACTATAGTAATAACTTCTACTGCTTACATTTGCGGCTGAAGCTGAGACTTTCGGTATCAACGTTCTAAAAGAGTACTTCGAGCAGACATCTTAACTGTGTACTTTCCATAGGCTGCTTTGAAGCCTTCCTACTACAAATTTAATGAACAGTTCCTCCCATCCCTCGTAAGACCTGTTCATCCATCAAGTAGAAATTTGGAGGTCCCTGGGAATCTTAAAAATTCCATCCATAATACAACAGACAACAGGATGAAGGAAGCTACTTCCGACTGCCAGCTTCCAGCTTTCGATTTCGGCTAATCTTTGAGCCTCCTTCAGGAAGACTCATGTTCATTGGCTGTAGGCAGGTGGTGGGCGATGTGTAGACTGTATATTTTACGTAGGTGTTTAGGCCTTTGAAGAGATAAAGGTTTAATTAATTCTCATCTCTGTTAGCCTAAGAAGCTATAATAACTTCATTCCTTTCCTTATATACATTTGACAAATAGATGAAATTCCTCCAAGGAGAGATTCAGCTTTCACCCTTGCCCATGGGCTATGTATTCTATAGTTGTCGCTTATCTCCTTGTACCTATAGTACATACTGATCCGTGGATAGGATCGTAAGATCATAGTCCTCTCAGATGTCATTTTCCTATATCATACCTGAATTATACAAAGTAGACCTACTTCATATTTAGATCATATTCAGGTAGAGGTATTTAGTAGGAGGGCTTCTATCTGTTAAGTCTCTTATACAAGATCATAAAAAGATGTTGGCTGTATCATACTGTTCAGGCTTATTAACTTCAGAGCTGGTCCTCCTGACTCGGGTGTTTGTCTTTGTAGGTATCGTGATACATTTCAGTCGTTAGTGTTTTCTTTTTTGCATCGTGGTTGTCCTGGATGAATATTGCAAAAAGACAGGCTGATCCACCCCGTGGGGTTGTTGCTGAGGCCTCTACTGATTGTGAGTCTCCTGAGTAAATCCTGGAACTCTGGAGACCTCCTTTAGAATAGTGAATTGCTAACAAACTTTCTTTAGCCTCATTACATTAACTGTTTTTATTATTATTATTATTATTACCGTTATTAGAACAAGCTCCTCGTATGTACTTCCCAAAGGGAGGAAAAGAAACTCTCCTTGTCCTAGTGTCATCTTCTCATATTCTTTGCGGAATTGCTGTTATTAATTTCAAAAAATACCTTTCTTCCCAGATCCTGTGTTCACTTTTGTATTGCACTCAGATAAAAAGAGCCCTGAGGAGCACCCCTCGCTATGCATGCATCACATTTCATCCAGTTATAAATGACTTATTTAGCCTACTTAACATAACATACCACCCACCACCACAACGGATCATACTACCAACTCTTTTTTGTCTTCTGAACAAAGAATAAACTATGTTTCGCCCAAGTCTCGCCTACCTATACTCTGTATGTGCTGTCTAATGAAGCTCGGGTATATATAGGCTAAGTGAGGTAACAATATTATGCATGCATTTGTATTATGAAGTAAGCTAGAGAATGAAAAGGATGGAAGAAAACTCGAATAAACTTTCCCACAGATTGTATCAATGATTTAATAAAGAGGAAGTTCATCGCCTCAAACCTCTTGGTTCTGCAGTAATTTTGTGCATTGAATGTAGTGTGTATGTACATTTTCCCATATATAGTTGCCTTGCCTTTCATGGGTGGATTTTTAATGGCTGGCCTTGACTATAGCATCTCCTCCATATAAATCGTTTTATTGGGTATATCGAAATTGAAAAACCTCAGGCCTCACA
>JAQFZA010000844.1:0-12705 GCA_034695115.1 Desoria olivacea | reverse complement strand
TCCAACATGAGGCAAATTCATTAAAAAGAGGAGGCAAAATCACATAAATAAAGGAGGCGGATTAATTGGTACCCTTCAGATATTTAGTTGAAATGTTTTTCTATAAGCCGAAGTCAGTTTTCCATATATTTCCATCAAACTTTTCCAGTTTTGAATGTTGAAAAAATACCATGTTTTACTTCAGTACGTCCGTTTTAGAATACCAGGAGTCAGATTTCCTCTTGTATTTGTATCTATGAATAACAAATGTTTTTTCCTGAAGAGAATGTTGATATAAAATTTAAAACTGATTGCTGACTGAGAGATTTGAGCACATTGATTGTAACTTGGGGTCTACGATTCTTTCAATATTGTAGAAACAGGGATGTAACCTATCCTCATCAGATTTACTACCGTGCATGGAATTTGAAGTAAATTTTCTGAAGAAAAAAACCGGACCACTTCAAACATCGAAGAAAAATTAGAAAATTACAATAGAAAAATGGACATCGACATTCTTTGACAGTATTGGAAATGCATTGCAAATCGAGGGAGGATTTTTGATGCCATTGAGGGCTTTCGGATACGTTTTAAAGACTCTGACGTTTATTTTTCATGAATAGTCAGTAGTCAGCATCCCTTGCAGAGGACAACGTGTAAACAATCTAAGCTATACATATTACAACTTTACGATTACTACGAACGGTACGTTTGTCAACTTTTGACGGCTGACTGTGATAAAAAAGCTCATATTCATGAATCACGATACGAAAGGCAAGTTATTCAAGTACCTAGAATGAATAGGAAACAGGATCTTCATGTCACAAACGGATCTCCTGCAGTTGTGAGATTTGCGTGTGACTGTGATGGTGATCTAGAAGTATAGCTGATAGCTGGCCATCAACAATTCAACAATCATACAGTCTTCCCAACCCTCATAAAGGGATGAGGGTGCATATGTTTACTATTATTTACAGCTTACACTATGTACAATGTCCCTACTTAGTCCGAAGGGGCGTTTAAGCCTCGACCCCGTCTACCTGTCTAATGGAAGCTTTAACTTCCAACCTGTCCAATACTTTCCCTCCAGCCTAGCCATGATTAGTTGATTAGTCTTTTACGAATGGCTTGAATACGGGGATCCGCCCCTTGCAGTAGTGTCAAGGGAAAAGTGTAGTCGGGATCATAGCTGGCGCTTGGTCGAGAATACTTGCGATCACTAAGCAGTTGGGGTCGGACGGAGCTTCAGAAAAGGCAGCTGCTGTCTCCTCTTATTCTGGTTATTCTCTCTGGTTTCTTCATTCAACCCTCGTCAATTCAAATGAGTTTTAATTGGTTTTTCATTTCCTATCAAATGTGGAAACACTGAGCCAACCGCCTAATTACCTCAGTTGATGATGAACAGTATTTCCGGGTAACATACACAGAGATCAAGAAAGATATCGCAAGATCTAAAGCCTAAAGTCGGTTTGGCCGTAACTTCCTGTAGTAATTGTGAAGGTTGTAAAATATTAATATACGATCTATATGGGAAATGGTTCCACGAAGTACAATATGAAGGAAGAAATGTGAAAAAAGGTTTCAAACAGCTCGTGCTAAATGGTTGAAAGTTCAGCGATCAGGGATTAAAATCCCAGTGGGAAAACAAGCCTGTGAAAAATTGTTAACTGTCCGTGGGATTACAGATCATATTTTTTTTTACTGCCAACTACAAGTTTAAAGTTGTACGTGGAATGGGACGACGAATTGCTTTAAAATTCGGATATAACACTTGAGCAAAGAGGTTAGAAAGCGATTGATTTTTAATTATGTTGTTAAAGTGCTTTCATTATATTTGTATTACACATCCGGAAATTCCCGTTGTCATTTTCAACCAACAAGTAATCCACAATGTTCATTTACATGTAATCTCATATAAGTGAATTGTTTTAATAAGCATTCCACTTTTTTGTATAAAGTTTGTATTTTTGCAGCAGCAAACGATTGTCGATTTGTATTTGTTTAGGTTTTAGAAATAGGAATTTGCAAATTAGGGAGTTAGTGTGGTTAGTTAATCAATATTCAGGAGTTAGACTGCATGTATAGCAATAACTGTTTTATTGTACTTCCACAATCAAATAGTCATTCTAATGATGACAAGTTAATTAATGGATAGGGAACATACTCTTCCAGCTGTAATTAAATCAATCGTCAAGCAGCTTTTGAGAGAAAGATAATATTCTCAATTGTATTTACTTACAAAGTACATAGTAAACAAACGAATAAATAGCTACAATCTTATTGACTTTTATGGGCAATGGGTTATAATAGCTATAATCAGTGATTTATTTGAGATTATGTTACTTAAAATAAAATTCCAGTGTGAATTGACAATTCCAATCAAGATTCCATCTCATTTAAGCGTTTTGCAGACCTTTAAAAAGTCAGACTTATGTTATAATTATTTTAATGAGTTGGCCACAGCCCAAGAGAAATATTAAATAAGACGAGATCTTCTCGTCTTCTGTTGTAATAAAGATTATACATACACAAGTTGGATAAGCTTCCAAGTGTTTAGGGTTTGAGAACCTGAGGTTAACAAATAAAAAGGACTCTTAATGTCACATGTAAACAGTTTAAAAAGCTTAAAGAGACTGTCGGGTCTTGGAAGTTGGTCCCCTGACATCGGAACATATTACTTTCTCCAATCAGTTGTTTATTTTTACAAGGGTTCTTTAAAGATCTATGGGCTCTTGGGAAGTTTAATGTTTAAACCTCCGCTGGTTTTTTAAATGTTATCATTTTACTCATTACCATTACTGCCAGGTTTTACAGGCTTCTTATTAACCCGTAATGGTCCAGGGGTAAACCTAAAGATAAAGGAGGAAATGAGAGATACGAGTTTTACTAATTGTATGCAAGTCGATAATAGAATGTAGATATAGTCGCTTCAGTGGATGAAGGTGTTTGTTGGCATTGTCGACTGTACAAATATTTTATTTGGGCTTAGCTAGGCCTGTGTTTTATGTGATTGTTGATTATGGAGCTCCACTATGGTTCATAGTTGTTTCATTATATTAGTGGATGTAGACACGAGAGAGGATGCATTTCCTGTAACATACGATTCTGTTTGATCTCATGATCCCATGCCAAATTAAATGGATTAACGCTTTTGAGTTAGCAGCAAATTTAATTTTAATGCCGTCCGACAACAGCTCAATGTGTTTTGTATACATATCTCTGTCTCTGCGTCTTTACAATGTATCTTATACAGTATTTTTAAACCCTCTGATTGTCTAATCTGATGATGATGATGATGATGATGATGATGAAATGAAACCGCAGTTTTGTAAGCTTTGTTCATTTACTTTGGTATTTGGTTTTTAAATTTCATTAGTATTGGAGCCGTGGACGTAAAATATAATCCAACTGCATACAAAACGTGTTTATCTTTTGTTTTCAGAAAAACATTTATTTAAGACTTAAATTTTGAAGTTGTAAAGGAATTGTCCCATTTCATTGAGTTTTTCTTTTGTATTGAATACAAGCTGGGGACGAGAGTTTAGCCTCTCTCGTAATTTTACATTCTAGGTAGGCTATTTATTATTGGCTTATTGGTAAACTCCTTGAAAGTAACTTTGAAACATATTTCCTAGAACGATGTCTGTTTTCTTTTTATTAGAAAAGGAATAAATAAGTGTCTTCTGTGGTAAAAATTGTTGACCAAAATGTCAAGAGGTTGCAGAGCCTTTTAAAATAATAGAGATAAGAATTCTTTGTCTCCTGCTGTTTCATTCCTTCGTCGTCCTTCCTTGATCTGATCAATGGCCTTAGAGGAGTTGGTTCTTGTATTAGAAAAAAAGCTGGATTGCCGAAAAAGGTAAAAGGAATACAAGATTTTGTAGAAGTTTATGTTGCAAAAATGCTGAGGACCTTGGAAATAAATGTCTTCTGCTTTGAAGTGCTTTGCTGTGAGTATGCAGTCAGATGGATTAGCAGTCCATAATTTTCTCGTTTCTTAAGATGGAAGACAGGCTCAAAAGACGCAATATGATTCATGGAACGTTGTTTGCATTAAAATGATGCTTGTGACAAAGGGTTAACTCTGGCGTGAACTTGATCTTTATTGACAAGCTTGTCTTGCTAACGAACAACGAATGGCAGTTTTCATTGGAGGAATATAATCGCAATTTAAATCCAAGAAGAATGAGAATATAAATGAACAACTTAAAAACACGCGCATAAAATCAGAGCTTAAGGAAGGCTATTTAAAAAGTTTCTGATTTAATTTGGGATTTCCCGTATTATGTATGCAGTACTTAATGTCTGTGCTTAATTCCAATTGGAATTTAAAGTTAAAAAAAAACCTTATTCGCTAACGGATTTAGTTCATCGATCGTGTACAAACTGTTAGCATTTATGAAGAAGCAAATCCTGCAGATAGGTTCTTTTTATGTTATTTACTGACTTAGACAAGGAGGGGACAAATTGCAAGAAAGTTTAGTTTGAAAAGATCAAAAAATATTTTGGGCCAGAAAACGGCTAGATTCGCTTCGCCAGATGTACGAACACCATCATCATAGCTTTAATACAATGAAGAAGCACCGCTCTGCGAGTCACGATTTAAAAATTAAAGAGTAGCAATGGAGGACAAACCGTAAACATTATTTTCGTGTTATTTTGAAATTGATGGACGAAGTCACCTGAGGAAACACTCGAAGCTCTACTACTGGGAGATAGGAGAGAATCGACATATTATATTTATTGTCTAGTTTTGTTTTATTTTTATTTAGTAACTATCTCTTATCTTTGGCTGTTTTTATTGGTTAGCATCTTGCAGTATTAGTCGGTGGGATTGTGATACCCACACGACTCAAAGTTGACACTCAAGTCAACAGGACGATTTCAGTAGTCTTCTCTCTTTAGGCTTTGGGCATTACTCCCTTGAAATGGGAAAGTTACAAACTTGGTACTTGTTCTTGAAAAATGAAATCATTGAAAATCAAGATGGGAAATTTCTGAAATGCATTTCATCGATTTGATGTAAGGTATTAGAGATCCCACTTCTTATCCACACACCCTTTCTGACTTTGTACAAGAATCAGAGAGCTTTCTGAACTGTCGGTAATCCTATTAATTTGGAATTTGCAAAATTTATTCAAGCGATGAGTGCAAGAGACGCCTTGAAGCTAGTTCATTTGATTGATTAGCACTTTTAATGTATTAATTGATTTTCCTGGTTGTAGGAGGTAGGAGTACACTCCTGTTCTACTTGTGTCATTGTTTTTAACTGTCATGATGATGAGGATTTGCTTTTATCGTGTCATATGTTGCATGGGTTGGTTAGATGGCTTGAATATCTTAGATAAAAGAAACCGTTGGAAAGAAACTGCTACTAAAAGTTTTAATAAGAGTACGATTTTTGAATCGTAAGACTTAAGCGTTTTCCAAGCTTTGGTCAGTTTTTAATTCCACATGAACAAATTTGCTGATAAATTTCGGTTTTAAAACGGTAGCAATTAAGTACAAATATGCAATACATGGACTAGAGAGTTGTATAGCTTAGATTTGAACAGGCAGAAGGTTTGAGTTATGTCGGAGGTTGGAGACGAGTGAAAATCGGATGTCAACCTTAAAGTAAGTCATCATCATCCTAAATCCTACGCTTCTTTCCCTGTTTTGATCGTTCAGATGTTAGGAATGCAAGAAGAAGAGTCCAATCATGATGATTTCAACTGAGTGTGAAATTGTAGTTTCTAAAGCTACGGGTAGAAACCATGTCCAATCAGTCGATAGGATTTACATTACAATTCAATTACTACAGAAGATATGCAGATCATGTGTCACTGATCAGTTATCATTAGAACAGGATTATTTAAAAGCAATTCATGCCATAAACTGCTCCTAATTGGGTTGCGGCTTACAAATCTAATCATCTGTGCTTCATACTGTATTTTTAAGAGATTCTTAATGGAAATTCATTTCAGCAGCTAATAACAACCAAGGACATGATTTACTGAGCACTATATATTTCAGTATCATCATGTACGTAGCTGATACATAATCCCTTCAGAATAACTCATTTTTTTCTTGAAAGATAACCCTAGTTAGTTACTGCCTTAATTATTTTCTTTGGGTGAACATATTCACCGTCTCCTTGTCAATTTAGGTAACTAACCTGGATTGGCGTCTTAAATATCCTGTGGCATGTGGGTGGGTTAAACGTTTAAAAAGGGTAGCTTGGTTCTGGAAATTAAGTGAAATATAATTAATCAAAGTTATTCCAAGATTGCTTTGCAAAGCTAGGCTGATTAGCTATAAATAAAGGGTTAAGTCATTTAAGTTAAGGAAGGCTTTATTAAGCCAGTGTGTGCAAGACTTGCCTAAACGTACTAAGAGAGGAGAAGATAGTTTTCCGAAGCAGAATTGACTTTGGGGACTTGCCAGTAATCCGAATGTGGAATTGTGATGAATTCGATTGTGAAGGAGACGAAGAAATTATTTACAGTATCTTTAAAAGGAATCTCTTTTACGTCTCAAGAAAGAAAGAATGGGTTTAACGTGGAATGATGTAGGACGAATGAAGGGTGACACTGACAGGAAGGAGGACAACTGCTGCAACTGAACTCTTTCCATCAGAGAAATTGATTGACCGTGTAAAATGCATTAAAGGGCGACTAAATTGCTTTGAGTCAAGAAAAAATATGTTTTTTTTCTCCCTTTCTTTTCAATATCTTAACTCGGTTTTATTTTTACCTTCCGCAATCTGTCATTGTCTTCTCCTCTGATGTTTGAACAGAATTGAGAATTTGCTGTTTTTGAATTTACTCAAGCGTTAGTGTTAGAGTAATTGCTATGGATTATTTACTGTTCTCATCTCTCTCTTTCCGGGCGTACGCCTCATCCTCATCTTCCTAAAGTTCTACATTGCTAGCATTCCTTGTCAAGATGAGCAAACAATAGGACACTCGAATATTTCAAATCTCAGAGTGTAAAGAGTACACATAAATGGGCATGTTTAAAAAGGCACATTACATGCAGGTATTTTGGTTTTAAAATTTTTAACAGTCTTAGTAATAATATTAATAATAATAAATCATGTAAAAATAATTTATTAGCATTTAGATGAACGGTTAAGTAAATAAATTCTAATATTAGGAAACTTTGCTTCCTTAAAATACTCGTATCTTTCATCAATACAAGCACAACATCGTTTTAATCGTGTTGGAGCAACTACTCATATTTCTTCTATGAATCAAGATTTGAAATCCATGAATAATTCTTGAAAGTTCTTAAATTCAGCCTTTTCATATAATTAGTTCAGCTTGGATATGATTTGTTAAATGTCGTGGCAATTAATAAACGTTGTCGCATAAAAATGTCACCTGAACGTTGCATAAGCTAAATAGTTCCTGTTTGAGCAATTTCCTTATTTGTATAAGGATGTTATTAAGGGTAAGGATACCTTGATGAAAATCTTCGTTTACTACGAGTTGTAGAAATGCTCATTTAGGATTATCCTAAATGCTCATTTAGGATCATCTAGGATTTCATTACTAGACCAATTCCATACGCGAAAGTAAAACTATTATTTCCGACGAGGTTGAGAATTGAAAATTCTTGGCCGATGTGAAAATTGATAGCAATTGATTACGTTTTCAGGTAGAGTTACACACATTTTAATTAAGCCTATTATGTATTTTACTGTGGGCTTCCTGCCTTGAGAAACTAAGGTACAGGGATAAACGTTAAGTTGGTTGGGTTTCTAAATCGCCGTCGCGTGTCATTGTAAAGTTGTCTGTATGTGTCATCTCATCCATCAGTTTGGCTATGCATGCAGTAGTAATTACATCAATTGCTTTACAAATTCACAATGACACAAGGTTCATATTCAGCAAACGTCACATCGTTGGGGTTTTATTACATCAAGAATCTGATGGACGAACTGAATGGATTGACAAACAACAATGAATTTAGTTGACGAATTTTCCCAGCGTTGCAAAAGCCAGTTTCTGATTGGAGTATCAAGTTTCTGGAAGTGGACATGTTCATCTAGGCCATGAAAACATGAAAAGTTAATGGCTTTTTCCTTCGGCCGAACTAAGTTCTGATGTTGTGTGTTTAAAGTGTTATGATGAAATAACACAGGGTTAGGGAAACATTTGGTAGGAGTTGACAAAGACCTGCATTTTTTATGGGAATTGTATAAGCAAAATTGTTTGCTCTATGATAGTGCACAACAACATTCCCAGAGACAATGGTGAATGCTTAATCCGCTGTACAAGAAAGGCCAGACATCAGATGTGAGTAGTTTTAATTTAACCCTGAATTAATGTTTTAAGGCAAGTAGATGCGCCTTTGAGTTAAATTACATAAAAGGTCGATCAGTCGGTGGTCTTTCGAATGTCTAGAATTCCGAATTAGAAGAGAATCTTAAAATCTCATATTGTCTTCTCTTGTTTTCTGTCTGCTTCTGTTTTTTTTAAATACCAACACGTTTTGTCTTCTAGAGTAAATGCGTCGTTTTGAAAGCTTATTTTGGCTGACTACCAAGCTCATAGGTCATTGTAAATCTTAGGTTTATTGTGTTCCCTTTTTTCCTCTGGAGTCTGGGGATGCCTTATGCTTAGAAATGTCTTCCAGAATTCCCTGCCTTCCCGTTTTTTTTTTTAAAGAATGCATGTAAACCTGTGGATGGAAGTAAAAAAAACCATTAGACAATCTTTAGTTTTGATAGAACTATTTTTATTTTGAGGTCCTGATGAAATCCTTCGAAAATTATCTCGCTCGAACTGCGAACTTTAACTAAAAGTTTGGAATTTGAAACTACATACTGCAAAGTGACTTAAGATATTAATGTGTAAAAATGATGATTGACATTTAGCTTTAAAATATGCATCAAATTACAAGGTACAAGATGTTTTTTAATAGTGGTCACTAAATTAGCTGTAGTTGTTGTTATTTTAGCCATGTGTGATTAGATTTTGATTTTTACAATCGTAGAACATAATATTGAATTTGTAAGTGCTTAACAAATCCTCAAACATGACACTTCGTCTTGTTCATACTGAATAAGGTTCAGTCTATAGTTTTCTATTCTGGTGTTAAGTTCCAAGTTCCTCTCTCCTCGTTCCACAAGTTTAGTTATCGGCTTGTCATTTACTTCCCCCTTTGAAAAACTATTAAAAAAACTATTTAAAAAGAGCATTCGGACCCTTACTTCCTTTCCTTACCGCTTTACGCACCGACTACTTCCAGAAGGCGTAAATTTAAAATGTGCATATACACATTTCATATTATTATTAGGAACATGGCATGGCTCAACTTCCCATATCATCCTCCGTATACTTTACTCGCATTTAGGTTAAAGCTGACGATGATGTAGCACAGCTATTTTAATTTATGTGTTCCTACTTTATTTCTGTTGTTTTGTTGGCTTAGCATTTTTTGATCTTGAAGCTTGAACTTGAGTGTAAATGGAAACTGCTTTCATGGCGTAAAGTTGTAATGGAATCTATTCTATTGCCTCACCGTTTGAACATTCTAACCACACCTACTACGGAGTACGGATACAAACTGGCCAGGAACATTGTTCAGTTTTGGTTTCTATATTCACACACCTTGTTTTGCAATGCCCTGTTTTTCGATTTTTTTAAGGCAGTGTCGAATGTTGAGGTGTATAAGAGGACTGTGAGACGAACTAAAAACTATGTAGTAGACTGTAGGTCAACGTTTGAATGAAAAAATATGTTCTTGCTGTAAAATAAGGATTTAGAAGCATTTCATTCGTCGCATTAGGTTCAGTAGCTTGGTTGATACTAATTAACTGTGGCTTTGTATTTTTCGTAAAAACTTGAATTTGGTGGAGCCGTTTAGGTTTTTCTTGCCTGAGCTTTTGGGTAAGTGTAAAGTGTGAAATGTACAGACGAAAGCTCAGAAAAACCAGAGTTCAAATCATGAACAAAATAAAAACGTAACAAGCACATGCTTAGAACAATGCAAAAAAGCGAAAGAAATTTAATGTGATTGAGGTTGTTGGGTGTGGGAAATTATTGCACATGGTTGGGCCGAAATTCGAAGATTTGCTTCAGGTGCGATTCATAGACAGATAAATAAAGGATGAGTCGCATTCAACATCAGCATTTTTAGGTAATGACTCCTGTGATTTCTCATTGCTATTTCATCTTGATTCATCACAATGCAGCTATGTCGACGGGCAATAGTGTGGAAAGTGATCCTTCAGCTTTTGATTCTTTACGAGTTGTTGAAGGTCGATTAGTAATGCAATGAAATCAAAATATGTAGCTCGCTTGTTCCAAACTTTTATTGCGGAAGTGAGTAATTTATTAAGAATTTACTATTTGTTTTGTGGATCATCCTCATGCAATCAATTAGGTATTAGGTATTTAGAATTGTGCTCGAATTTCATGGATGATGAGGTTTGTAGATTTTAATGGTAAAATGCGATTGTATTAGTCGATGTGGGATTGTGGTACTGTCATTATGTGCCTTTTGTCACTGTTCCGTTTTAATTCATCTTAATGAATTCTGGTACATAATCTACATGTATACTTTGTGTGGGTGGAGAATTAAATTTTATAGGGGAGAACCACAAGTCCAGAAAGAACTTTATATTTTTTGTTGGTTTTCATAGATTAAAAGTTTAAAACTGAAATCGTCTGTCTGAGTTTAATAGAAATATGGCTTCGTAAGGGATAAATATATCTTGACTATCTTGATTGCGTTTTGGAGAACAGATTCAAGAATTTGGGAAGGTTTATTCCAAGTGTACGATTCCATAAAGTTAAGAAAAGGATTTCTTAGGAAATCTTCTCATTGTGAGGTTGTATTCAAAAGCATATTATATTATACAAGAGTTTTGGCAAACTCCTATGCTGCGTTTTCTGTCGTCCGGTTCTGGCTTATGAATCTCAAGTTGTAAATGAGTTTTCTCACAAAACAGAAGATGTGTTTCGTGTGTCTGTGGCATGAGATGTACGGTTCTGTGGCATTCATCTTTAGCTGTAAGAATATTAAAATGATAATAATGTAAAAGGAATGAGGTTTTGGGTTTGCTAAACTTTCCGTATGCAAAAACAGGGTCTTACACTATAGAACAGGTATGAAAAGCTGATTGTGTTATTGTGTATACGATAGGAGTATTGGACAGCATTTTGTGAAGTGACTGGTTTGCATCTGAAATCTGAATGTGTGATGTGTGTGTATAGCCCGAAGCAGTGTTTTTTTACTTCTAGAATTTGTTTTAAGTTGAACAGTTAGTCCGTAGTTTGTAGCATAGCTGATAGTGAATACTCCAAGTAATGAGTTGGGTTTGTTACCGGGGAGTTAAGCAAAGCAGTTTCATTTTTACGATTCGCCACGTTTTATTTGCAATAACCCCTTCACCATCTATTCTCAATTTTACGTCGATGTTCCACCAACTAATCTTAAGAATCAGTAAAAGGAAGAGTTAAATGCTTTTTGTTAGCGGCACTTCTAGTATTTCCGTATAAAGCGTGCATGAAAGATGTCTGAATAATGCGGCCATTAAGGCCATTGTATGTCTAATATGTCTATACGGCTTAGTAAGAAGAGCCAGGACTTTCGGGACAATCAATATTATTATTGAGCATCATTAAGAGTCGTTGGAGAGTTGGCTATAAATACGAAATCAAGATTTACAAGGACTTTTGACTACAGTCAGCTTGCAATAGGCCTTAAATTTATTTCGCAGCTCGTTGTTATATTTAGAGGATTCGTTAAAGTCGGCAACGTAATTGGAAACATGTCGTTTCATGTTAGAGTTTGAACTTACATAAATTATGTGACGAATTTAGCCGAGTCAAATTATCAGGACATCAAATGGAGAATTTAATTTAAATATCTTTAATGAGGTCGATCACAGCAGAATAACCTGTAGTGCATAAATATAGAAATGGGAATTGCAAATCATAAGCGTGCAACTTTTGAATACCTCTTCACGGTTTAAGTATTTTAAGTTGCATTAGGTCGGCTCAAAAGGGAATGAAAGAGCATCTGGCTTCATGGTTTGTTTCAGTTGGTTAATGGAATGTCTGGATCTGGAAACCGAACACCGCGGAATGCAACGAATCTTATGTATCATTGGAATCGGCTGATTTTGAATGCATGTGCAATTATGGAAAACCTTCAGAAATCTGCAATGCATTTGTCACTTTATGTTTGTGAGACTCAGGCAGATAGCCAAATTTACTTGCACAGATCTCATTGTAAGATCGGGAACTACGATCGCACCTTCGATCACCCTATTTTGTGGGTTAAATTTGTTGTCGCCTTTACTGACAAGTGCCAATTTGTAATTTATATCATTTTTAATTCTTCACGAAGTTGGACAGTTGACATATGCCAGATTTATTATATCTCGAGGCTTGGAAATCACTCCTTACGTATGAAATAAGTTCACATGATGCCTCAGACAGAACACTTGTTTTAGGAGGTGCTGAGAATTATAACCCAGTTGATAAAGTGTACACATCTACATTGTCTTATTGTCTAGCATTAGCCAACATGACCGACTTATGTTGATTTCGATTACACTCTGTAACTATGTATATGAACCCATTTTAACAGGTTTAGATGTTAGATCAACATTTTTCGCATGCCTCATCTTTACATGATGGTGGTAGAAATGAATAAAACGTTACAAACGTAAAAAAGAGCTCGCCCCAACAGAAAAATATCAGATGCTAAAAGAGTCCATGTACTCGA